>JAJJID010000580.1:0-20713 GCA_022204955.1 Macrophomina pseudophaseolina
CATGTCGTTCGCAGAGGTGCTCAAGCAGGTCAAGAGCCTGTCTTACGAGGTCATCATCTTCGACACGGCGCCCACGGGCCACACGCTGCGCTTCCTGCAGTTCCCAACGGTCATGGAGAAGGCGCTGGCCAAGCTCAGCCAGCTGTCGTCGCAGTTCGGCCCCATGCTGAACAGCGTGCTGGGCGCCCGTGGCGGCTTGCCCGGCGGCCAGAACCTGGACGACATGTTGGCTAAGATGGAAAGCCTGCGCGAGACAATCTCTGAAGTCAACACGCAGTTCAAGAACGCTGATATGACGACGTTCGTGTGCGTGTGCATACCTGAGTTTTTGAGCTTGTACGAGACAGAGCGCATGATTCAGGAGCTGACGAGCTATGAGATTGATACGCATACAATTGTGGTCAATCAGCTGTTGTTCCCGAAGAAGGACAACCCGTGCGAGCAGTGTAATGCCAGGAGAAAGATGCAGAAGAAGTATCTTGATCAAATTGAGGAGCTATATGAGGAGTTCAACGTGGTCAAGATGCCGTTGCTGGTTGAGGAGGTCAGAGGGAAAGAGAAGTTGGAGAAGTAAGCTTTTTTTTTTTTTTTTTGCTCGATTCCTCGCAGCGGGATGGATTGTGCTAACTATCGGGCTTTTTATAGGTTCAGCGAGATGCTGGTCAAGCCGTACGTGCCCCCGGAGTAAATTGAGGGCGCCGTGGCGGCGGAAACCCAGGCGAATGCACACATACACGTCTGGATGACATTTGGAAAAGAAGTGTTGCTATGGTTGGAAGACGCAGGAACCACAATTGAGCACAGCTGGAGTCACGCGCTCATCACGCGCCAGCTCGAGGAAATTGGTAATCAGCCCGGCATGGACAAGAGAGCGATATGCGGACTGTATTTCTTTCTTTTGCACAAGAGAAGCACAAGAGTCCACATGGTTGACTGCCAACCAAGAGATGATATCAGCGTAGAGAAGCAACAAGAATCATTACTCGCGGTACGAAATGTGGTGTTCGTGGTGCAAGGTGACCAGACATGGAAAGCTGCGAGAGTCAATAGTCACGATATGTTGACCTTCCATTTCAGGCATGCAACTCCGCGTTGCGGGACGGCTTATTCCTGAGAATGGACGTGCGTTTTCTCAACAGACGGGGCCAGAGGGTAAAAGCTGGGGAAGACGGCACTCGGCTCGCCCCTTCGTATCCAGCTTTTCTTTAGGACGGCTCCCAGAAAAAGCAACAGACAGATTCGCCATGCATCAGGCTGCGACATGCGGAAGCAACAGGGGTTCTCTCAGACTATTGACGCATCTTCTGGCCGAACATCCACGCGACGTGCCTGAGGATGGTTCCGTGCTGGTAAATCCCAACCGCGCTGGGAAACTCCGAGCGTACATCACCAGATTGCGCCCAACAACTTGAAGGGCGAGGAGTTTTGCCCTCTTTTTGACGAGGCGCTGGGTTCACCATCAGCCATGGGCAGGCGGCTCAATTGCAGGCATCACAGCATCCCTGTTCGTCTCTGAGCAGATCCCGCGCGATAGCCGAGCCAGAGCCCAATTGGACGGGGCCCTGAGACTCCGACGACCCGGCCGCTCTCTTGCCACAGAGCAATTGCGGTCAGCGAGTGTGGCGGTTGTGCTGGCGACTGGGATGGCGGAGGTAGTTCCTCACCTGCACAGCCTTTGCTTTCTTAAAACTGACGGGATTTCGCCACAGGGGAGCGAAAGTCGGGTTCGCCGAAGGTTGCTGTTATGGAGGCACTGTAGAGCCGCCGTCGCACTCTCCACGTCCCCACGACTCAGACGGTGCCACGAATGCCGCCGACCGAAGCGCCGTGGGCGCGTCGCGGGAAGCGATCTCCGCCCTTCAACAGCCGTGTCCGACTTCGCCGTTGCTCCTTTCCCGCTGCAAGCGTGGGCGCGTAGGCAGTCGCTCCCTTCGTGTCTGCAGGTACGCCAAGGCACGAGAACTCACAGCCTCCTCCGCTCATGCATGGTGCGGCTGGCCGGGAGCTAGAGCACGCCTAATTCCATCCCAAAATTCCATTTGGCTTTCTGCCGGGCCTGTCAGAGCGACGAAGCTCGCTTCGGCGCGCTGAGTGGTGGAGCGCCGTCGAATCAGCGCGGCGCAGACCGGGAACAGCTCACCAGCCCGCCCTTCGAATCACTGCCGCTTTCGGTCCCTTTCCCCTCAATCCGGAGCTTTGAAGCGCAACGAGGCTGGCCGGGCCAAGCAAACGAGCAAGCAAATCCGCCCAGGCAAGCACTGACCAGAAGGGTGTCCTGCATCCATGGAGTCCTCGTGGCCGGCCGACGTTGCCCCAATGTGTGCGCAGCCTCTGCACCGCCCGTGCGGGAGCTGCCATATGTACGCGGATGCCCGCCTTGGCCCTGCCTTTTGACTTTGCTGCTTCCTCTTCGCTGCCGATGAAGTTTTTGAGAGTTTGCTGCGAGGTATAAAGAGCTTTGGAGCGTCCACGTGGTCGCGGTCGACTTTCCTCTCGCGGTCGTCCAACCTGAGTTGAGCCTCCCGGTTTCGCTGCGACTCGTGCGTCGAAACAAACCGTTGTTATAACGGCTGGTTCCTGCAGCTGCTGCCGCACTTTATCTGAGCCTCTTGTCTCCGTTTCTTCCCTCTTTTCTTTCGCGGCCTTGTCCGGTCGTTGGTCATTAGCTGCTGTGGTCTTGGTATTGGGCTTGACCTGTGAATAATTTATCACCTCCCCTCCCTTGTCTTTTTCCCTCAAAGCGCCTCTTTCTACCATGCCGTCTTTCTTTTCACGTCTGGCCGCAGGCCTGAGTGCCGCGGCGCTGGTCAGCGCTGCGCCTGCGCCTGCAAACATGAAGATTGAGAGGAGAGGTAAGTCGTCATCCAGTGCTACCATGAAACAACACTTCAACCTCGGCGCAAGGATGCTGATGTGGAAGCCGTAACAGATATCTCCCAAGATCTCTTCAACACATTTACTTTGATGGAGCAATATGCTGCTGCAGCCTACTGCCCCGATAACAACGACTCGCCTGACACCAAGCTGACCTGCGCCACGGAGAACTGCCCTCTCGTTCAGGCCGCCAACACCACCACTGTCAGCGAGTTCGAGAAGTAAGACCCTCCTCTCTCTCTTCTTGCTCCCCTGCCCTCGGCATCTCCTCGGAGATTCCATATTGTGACTTTGTGTTACATTACGTTGTGTTTGATCTTCTACGGTTGTGCACTATTCTCGTTTCGTTTAATTGCTTTTTCAGCTATAGACGGTCATACGTTGTCGTCTTTAAGCATTGTTGTCCGGCTCTTACCGAACATCCTGAATCGTGGTGGCAGTCAAAGCTCTTTGCTTACCTGCATGATCGACTGTTGTCTGTCAAAGCTCCTTCTCGCGTCATGTCAATCGAACAGCCCTCGCTGTCCATGATCGACATTACACGTAATTCGGACACAATCTCCATCTTTTCCTCGCTCACATACTCTCCAATACTATTACACCTCCACGGACCTCCCGAATTCAGACTAACAACTCACCCTCCAGCTCCCTCATCACCGACGTGACCGGCTTCGTCGCCACCGACAGCACCAATAACCTCATCGTCGTCTCCTTCCGCGGCTCCGGCTCCGTCCGCAACTACCTCACGGACCTCAGCTTCCCGCTCGTCGACGCGTCCGACATCTGCGCTGGCTGCCATGCCTTCGGGGGCTTCTACACCGCCTGGACCGAGGCCCGAAAGGGCGTCCTTGCCGCCGTCGAAGCCGCCGCTGACGCCAACCCTTCCTACAAGATTGTTTCCGTCGGCCATAGCCTCGGCGGTGCCGTCGCCGTCTTCGCCGCCGCACAGCTCCGCAACGACGGCTACGACGTCGAGCTCTACACGTTCGGCCAGCCGCGCATTGGGAGCAGCAAGATCAGCAGCTACATTACGGATCAAGGCAGCAATTTTCGTATCACGCATAAGGCGGATCCGGTGCCGAAGCTGCCGCCAGTTTTGCTGGGATTCGTGCATATCAGTCCTGAGTATTATATTACTGTCGGGAATGATGAGGCGGTGACGCTGGACAGTGTTGAGGGCCCCTTGGAGGGGAGTGTGAATTGGAGTGGGAACACTGGGAATTTGAAGATCGACTTCGATGCGCATGGGTGGTATTTTGGGAATATCAGTGTTTGCAGGCCGGATGTGTTTGAATTCAAGAAGAGGGATGTTTATAGGGGAAGGATGGTGCTGTGATTGGACGTGGTGGGTTTAGGGGAGTGGTTTGGGAGTTTCAATACGTGATACCAATTGGCCTACATGGCAGAGCAGTGAAAAGCTAGGAGAGTAATCGAAAAGCGTCTGAATTATTTATATTGCCGCCGGTTGGTGTGCAATCGGTGCCTTCTGCAAGATGAAAAGATCATGCGGACATGGAGTGTCGGATATATCTGGTTAACAGGATGTAAGTGTTCGACTCGCTCTTCTCTTACATTACATCAAATCTGGAAACTTTTCATATGGACTGTTCATAAGTATCGGTTGGGTGGTATAGCCCGAGGGGTGGCCGATGATCACAACCTGGCTAATACGCCATACCCCCCTTGCATTGCGGTCTATACCTTGCACCTCCCACTACGAGCAATTACACCCTCCTACTTTTTTTAGTCCATTCTAATCCGTACCTTTCTGGCTGAACATCGCCCCTCTCCACCCATTTGAAATATTGAATTCCGCTTTTTTGTCTCTAGTCACACCGCACCTGCCCAGTCCCCTCCTTCCTATTCGAGCAATCTTGGTCCGCCCCGCAAACGTCTTGGCTCCCGTCTTCACTTCGTATACGTTATCAGCATCTTAACCTCTTTCCGCACATTTGCAATGCTCCATCCCTGCTAACCAGGCCCCCAAACCCTCTCGCCTTAATGGCGCGATAGCGGTGAATCTGTTACCCATCACTCCACCGCGCCCGGTACACACAAAAATATATGTATACCTCATCTCCGCCCGCCATGCCATTCTCACACTCCTCCCCAAACTCTATACCTGCCTCATACACGGAGTACCAACCAAGATGTACTCATCCCTCGCCTTCCTCCTCGCCGCCAGCAGCACCCTTGTCGTCGCCGCGCCTTCGCCCCTCCTCCGCCGCCAGAACACGCGCGAGTACGACGTACTCGCCACGCCAGACGCTGACGTCGCCGCGCTGCTCGAGCAGCTGGGTCTGTCGCCCGCCAACGACGGCGTCTTCGCGACCTTCGACAACGCACGGTTTCGCGGCTTCTCGGGCGCCATCACCGAGGATGAGGTTGCGGTGTTGAAGAGAGCTGAGGGTGTGTTGAGCGTGCGGGAAGTGGCGCAGGTGGTGCCGGCGGCAAGTAGAAGTGATGCGACATGGGGGCTGCAGAGGATTAGTCAGGCGGGGAGGGTGAGCGCGGTGGGAACGGCGACGGGGAGAGGGTGAGTGAGTTCTTTTTGTTCTTTGAATAAAAGACCGCTTCACACGTCAGATTGCTTTGGTTTTACCAAATTAGCACAGTCGGTCCACATTTACATAGAGCAGGCCATTCTTATAGTCCATAGGGAGGTTGAAGCTGTTGTCCGGACACGGGTGTTACCAAAACTGAGGCAGTTTTGCATCCGGACGACTACTTCAACTTCCACCGTCTAAAGAGATGGAAAAAATTGCGCGCAAAAGCATCTGCGGAAAGGAGATTCATGATGATGGATGGGAGAAAGATAAATGGGTCTTGCGGTATTGATGAATCACTGCTGACGCTCACGCCTGCAGCTACACTTACACGTGGAACGACACCTCAGCGCTTGGAGCCGGCGTGGATATCTACGTTATTGACTCCGGCATCTATCTTGAACATGATGAATTCGCTGGACGTGCAAGACTTGGGTTCAACTACTTTGCAGACCAGCCGGGCGATGTTTTTGGTCATGGTACATACACCCCCCCTCCCTTAAGACTCCTCCCACCATTGCTTCAAAGATTGCTAACTAAATTCAAAGGGAGTCACTGCGCCGGTACAGCTGCCGGAGAGACTGTCGGTGTCGCGACCAATGCGAACATTATCGACGTGAAGGCCGTTGCTGACAATGGCATTGGTTCGTCGTCAGCGGTACCTCCCTCTTCCTCCCGCATACCCCCATGGAGATGCTAAAACCAACCGCCAGTTTTTCGCCAGCCTCGATTGGATCCTACAGAGCCACGCCAACCGCTCGACAGAACCCGACTTCGTCGCCTCCATCGTCTCCATGTCTCTCGGCTTTTCCTCCGTCCTTGACAACGTCGACACTGCTGTCACCGAGCTAGCAGCCGCCGGCATCCACGTATCCGTAGGTTCCTTTCTCAGAAATCCCGACTCCATCACTGCATCTTCCAAACAGACCAGAGCCACAGGCACCCACTAATATCCCCACCCAGATCGCCGCCGGGAATACTTTTGACGACGCCTGCACGCACTCGCCCTCCAGCGCCGGCGGGCCTGGAACCGACCTCCTTGTCGTCGGTGCCAGCACTATCAATGACACCATCTTATGGTTCAGCTCGACCGGTCCTTGTGTTGACGTCTACGCCCCCGGCGCCGAAGTCGTGTCGGCCGCGCCCACTGGGCCCAGTGACTACATCAGCGACAGCGGCACCAGCATGGCCGCGCCGCATGTTGCAGGGCTGCTGGCGTACTTCATCGGGGATCAACAGGCGCTGGGGAAGTCGCCGGCGGCGGCGAAGGCGAGGGTGGTGGACATCGCGAATGGAAGGGGCGGGTTGTTGGGCGTGAATGCGGACTTTGTAGAGGGTGGGGAGATTTTGTTGGCGGGGAATGGAGCGAGTTAAGAGTCGTCATATGAGTGGCTGTATTGTGGTTTGGAGTGCTGCGTCACCCGTAGCTCTACATGAGAATAGATCAACAGCGGAAGTAATTGATGGCCTGCTTCCAGATGAGCACACCTATTCAGCTTTTACAGCTTGCCAACCAACTCTTTCTTTCACCCCTGCAGTTGTGGTCGAACATGCATCGACACAAACTTTGCCTGGAGCGATACTATAGGACAAGCTGCTCTACTTACGGCCATCATGGCGTTGTACCGCGGCAGCTGCTTACACTCGTTGTATACCTAAAGTCGAAGGGCATGATATCCAATAAGCATCGTCAGTTAAGCCTTTTACCCGAAGCAACAGTGTCCCTTGAATCCATTCCTGCTTCTCTTCCACCCTGACGACAAAGCAAATACATTTTCTTCGCCAGAAGGACCCTGCACTGTATCATTTAACAAGACCATCCCTCCCTGACGGAGTTTAAAAATAGCTGATGTGTAACAGAAGGGCCTTTGAACCGTACATCGATTTCATTTTCCAATATTTGAGCTTAATTGTGATATTTTATTCAAATGCGTAAGCGGAGTTGGGAAAAGATTGGCGCCTTTCAGAGGTTTGCAATACTCTTTGACTCGTAAAGGAAAGAAAAGATGATACATCATTGCTCCAGGGTGCGACTTTTGTGGGTTGGATTATCATCGAGTTGACATAGCTACCATGCTGAAAATCTACCTTTGTGGCCTCTACAGTGTTTTCCATGACGATCATGGCATTGGCTTCTGGAATGTTATTCCTCAAGCTGTTGATGCGCTTCTCGTGGGTCAGCGTGAGGAGACATACGACCACTCGGACAACCGAATGCAACGCTTTTCTCGGTGTGAGGCATAACGCAAAAAGACCACGATACATTATCAATCACGTGGGAACTTGACTCAGCGATGCCTCTGATGCCTCTCCCAAAGAAAGTCTCTCATACTATCTCATGGGCCGACGCGGCCGTCGCGGTACTAACCCGCAAACCCTGGTCGTTTGTAGGCCTTTCACCCTCAATGCCGGCCCGACCCAGGAGGAGGCCAATTGGTGTAACTCCAATTCCAATTGTCGACTTTAGTTCGCGGTCCAGGATTAGGATAGGGGTCCCTGTGCGGCCGCTGTGTGCCATTATAGTTGGTCCTTTCGTCTGGGTATTGTCGGTTTGGGCCCAAGAACCATATGGCATTTCCGGCAAAGCCCCAGAACCTGCTGCCATTGTAAGGGTAGTCAGGGCGTTCAGGCATTTTAATCAATGTGTGCATTTTATTGTTCGTGGAATTGGTCTGGTTTTTTTTTCGATCACTAAAAGAAGGGCCTATTTATTTTGACTGGGGCACGGAGCAACTTGAGGGATTATTTTCCCTAGTTTGCGAAGGCTGTTTGTACATTGCTTGCTGAGCGATGATCTACGATTTCCTGATGCAAGTAATTTTAGATCTACGCTACAGTGATAGATAGCTTTGATCCTAAAGCAGTTTCCAGCAGGCGTGGAATCGGTTGAGTGAGTAGTAACCGCCTCCACGGCCTAAACCGAGACCTAAACCGAGACTTATACTAGATGCAAAACCTAGATTGCTTGCATAGGTTGTCAACCTAAAATCATGGGCCCGATCGGCCCATTGTCGCATAATCTCTTCAAGTTCAGGGGGTAATTGGCGAGGGCGAGATTTGCGGAGTAAGATCGGTAAACCTGTATCCTTATGTTGAGATTCTTTTGCTTACGGATTGCTTTCTCTTACTATTATTCATCGTCTTCAGATATGAGAAACCGTGGAAAGTTTTTGTGCTCTCGATTTATATTTCGACACATCTTTCAAGCTACTTTCATAGCGATGCTTCTGTTGTCTGAGTAGAAGTATGCTAAACACCAAGACTATTACGGTAACAGGAAAAAGGACAGAAATATTATTTATGGGCCTGGGGATCAATGACGCCAGAGTTGCGCGTTTGAGAGGTAGGACATCATGATGGTGCAGACGAGATACGAGATTTGAAAGATGAGCTGTAGTGATTGGTAGTGACTAAAGGATTCCAACATACCTGATATATGCGCAGAAAAGTGCCCGCGTTTGCCCTATGCGTCTGACCTCCGTTTGATGAAGGAGGCATATTTGGAAAGCAAACATTCTGAGCGTGACGGCGGAGAAGATATCATGCTTCCAGATCGGAGCTCCATCCAAGCTGCCAACTGAGAGAAAAATGTCACTACATGCCACAAACAGGCTGTGAAAATCTCTACAGGTACCCTGCTACGGTTTCACGGAAGATGGTTTCCAAAGACAGCGAATTACAAGGTGCTACAGGTTAGATCTCTATCTCCAGCTTCCGAGCCTTGTACAATAATGAAGCAGTGGGATCGGACTTCACTGTGCTTGCTCGACAGAACATCTCCGGCCTTCCAGAAACACACCGTTCTGTTCCGGAAAACTTCCAGTCATACTTAATGAGCAGGTGGACAAGCGCAGTCTTGATCTCATTGCTGGCGAAGAAGCGGCCAGGGCGGCGTGTTTGCCGTAGCCACAAGCAAACATCCCCTGGAATGTGGTGACACGCTGCCACTTGTTTTCGTTGCGAGACTGCATACTGAAGTGCTTGAAGCGATGCCGGTCGAACTGGTCTGGGCTATCGAAGAAAGCAGGATCACGCAGCGCACCCGATGGGGACGCAGACGATAACGCCTGCTGAGATGATTGTGCCATCAGAGAAAGTAACACCCTCTAAGGGACAAACATTGAGTTCAAACAAAAACAAGCTTTGGCTCTTTGTGGTCGAAAGTAATAATCCTAGTCTTTGTAGGGATCTTTTCTGATTTGTACCCTATCCTATCAACGGTTAAGGAAACGCAATGCTTCAGAGACGGCTTTTTAAATAAGAATAACTGGCGACCATTCGTTTTTTTTCTTTGTTTCTTTAAAAAACTAGCAACAACTACTACTTTGTGGATAAATCCAATGGGTTGTGTTTGAAATCAATTGCCATCCGTCTCAAGGTCTTGGTGAAATAACAAGGGCCAAGAGGCGCTATATCACATTGATACTTTAATGCTACACGCATGTTCATCTTAAAACATATCTAATATGGGACAAGAATACGCTAAGCTATATCTGGATTCTCCCATTTGAGCTATCTTTTATTATATCGTTTGTTTGAGGAGAATCGTACGGACCGGAGATTTTCGAGGCATACTTAGCGAGAAAGCCTCCGAGGAGTCGTGGTGGAAATGAGCAGAGAATGGAGAGATCTCCTCAATATCTGGTTTGCTTCATTGCAGCTCCCTTCCTATGCGATCCAGATTGACAGTCATCCATTGTGTACTATTCGCCTCATAAGAAGAGCTTAAAGATTAATGGGTACTGCAAGCCTCATTTCTTGCGTCGCGTTTGTTGCGCTGGGAGAAATAAGCGCTTGTTGTTCCCAGCCAGGGATGCGGAAAAGGCTGTAAGTTTGTGGTTACACTACAGTCGTCATCCGCAGAAGAAGAGAACTTTGAAAACAGACGGGGTGTCTCATGGTCAGCATCTGGACACATTTTAACCGCGTTCGTCCTCGCCCAAGGCATTCAACCGAAACAAATCCGAGCATGTGAGCCTATGCGAGACTTGGCCTAGAAGCGGAAGCTCAATCATTCCAGGCGTGCCGAACGTCCAATCGGAAAAACCCCACTTTCGATCTGATCCGGGCAATTTTCCCCGCAGGCCGCCGCTCTATTCCCATTCACCACTAAAGAAGGCAATATGACGCATCGCAACCTGAGAGTCTCCGGGGCTGCATACCAATGTCTTGAATGCGGCAAGGTGTACTCCCGGAACAGTCATCTTCGCCGCCATGAGCTCACCCGTAAGCTTGGTCTGCTGTCGTCCAAAGACCGGAAAATGAAGCTTACGTTACTCCAGACACCGATCAGCCGGGGCACGCGTGCCCTTTCTGTGGTAAAACATTCTTGAAATCGTATTGGCCCCACAGTTGTAGTCGTCATCGCCGTATACCGTATACAATATGCTCACAGCAGCAGTGACGTTGCCCGCAGGCATTCTGTTAAATGCGCCGCCAAGGGCGGTCGGCCTCCTCCACCAGAGCGGAAACGGGGCAGAAGAAGGCACGCGTGCGCGCGATGTGTTCGCAGAAAGTTATCATGCGATGCGAACATTCCATGCTCCAACTGTTCAGCGGGTAGTCACGAATGCCTGTATCCTGCACGCCTCTCCTCCTCGTCCCCGGAGGCTCCGGGACCAGCACCTAAGCTCGAAACCCTAAGCGAGGATGATGAGCCGATGGATGCGGCTTTCCTGAGGCGTTTTACCGACCTCAACCTCTCTGGCCCGATAGAAACCATTGCCGCCGAATCGAACGAGTTACACAACCGAATACCGCTCCATTCTGTCTCCAAGATCTTTTTGGATCTGGATCAAGAACCCGCGCCAGTCGATATACTCTGTCCGGATGCTGGTGATTGGATCCACAGCCTGTTTCCAGGGCTGAGTGCCGATGTATTGTTGAGTCAGGACATATCACCGCGGCTGGACTCTCGGCACTGTCTCCTCCAAGCACAGCTTGAGGAAATAATACACCAATTGTCGCTCGTGCACCTCAGTCAGCACCACACCGAAAGCTTTCCTTTGGACCTGGCCAGGTCTGTCTTCACCGTCCAGAACTTCAAAGAATTTGCATGGGCCTACTTCTATCGTCTCTTTCCTACATTTCCTGTCCTACACCAACCGACATTTCGGTTAGTGAACGCCTCGACAAGGCTCTTACTTGGAGTTTTCCTTAATGGTTCTGTGGTGACTGCACCCTGTGATGGTGCTCTCTCAGCGAAACGGTTTTTCCCACTCGCTGAAGAATACTTCTTTAGCCACGCCATATTCGAACATCCGAAGGCTAATCTGGGGAAGGATGACTTTGAAGACCTGTGCGGCACGTTCATCTTCTATCAGATGCAGGCGCACATCGGCGACAAAGAGACGCGGCGGAGAATAATCACAAAACGGCACTCGGCGTATGTAAGGGCCGTGAGGTCGTGCGGCTTGCTTTCTACACGTCATCCCTTTCCTTTGGATCATGCAAGGGCGATGGACTGGGGAGCATTCGTAGAAACAGAAAGCCGAATCAGGTAGGATGATCCACACTCAGTTGCGCCAACCCATAAGCACTTTACTAACGGCGGCATCAGGCTCGCAGCTCTGTCATACCTCGGTGATTGCCATTTAAACATCTGCTTCAACAATCCGCCGCTACTGAGCATTTCCGAAATGACCGGAGATCTCGCTTGCAGCAAGGCTCTTTTCGACGCAGAGACAGCCATGGACTTCGAACTCTTTGCCCCGTTGGAGCATGCTAGGCAGCGGCCGACGTGCTTGAGAGACCTCGTGGAGTGTTTTAAACAGGGCTCGTGCTTTGCCTTGGGCCACGAGCAATTCCAGTCCGTCACTGTTCTGCATCTGCTAATGTCGATTTCCGGTCAGTTGCCACACATTTCATTTTGGGAAAATTTTGCTTTTGCTGACCCTCCTCCAAGCACTGTGCACTTGCGCCTACGAAGCACGAACAAACCGCACTAGACGGGCTGACCTGAGCCTGGTGCTCCGAATGTCTGACCAATGGAAAGCTCTATGGGATAAAGTAACCGCCGAAGGCCACGGCGAGCAAGCATATTACAACTGCTTCCTGGAGCACGCTGATGAACTCTGGTCGTTGCTACGAGCTGTCATCAAGCACTTCCAGCGAAATGTCCATCCAGTGCCGCCGTATGTAAAGGGCCAGGCAGTGGATTCGTTTGAGGAGATGAATGATTTCGTTTGTCGTATCAGTCGGCCGCATTGAATGACCTCTCGTATCGTTCTTTGTACTCAAATATATCGAACAGGAAAGCTGGTCCAAGACCATCCCGAAGAGGGACTTCCCGAAGCTCAGAGCAACAACTCAACCTCACCTCATCTCACATGTACCTTTCTCTCCCACGACCCCGAAAGTTTCTCCTCACCTGTTCCTACAACATCTTCGCGCGTCTATAGGCAAACCGAATCATCGTAGACCGCATGCTCCGTGACCGGATTGACAGCCGTCAGCTCAAGGCGAAGGGGGACACAAAGTCTCTTTGGTGAAGCTTCCAGAGCTCTATTGGCCCACGCACAACTTCAGAAAACCTTGCCGCCCGATTCCAAGGTACGGGGAGTATTTATGGACAGTGTGAGTGAGGTGATAAGGGTGATGGTGTGAGATACATCGACGAGATGAGAAGCAACGCGCTGTAGGTGCGCGGTGCTTTGGAGGTGGATCGTTGAGCGTTGACAAGGAGTGTGGAGGTAGCGACGGTGAAGCGGATTGAAAAAGCATTGTGCGCTTGATCTGGTGCAAGAAAGTTTTGTTTTCCCTAGCGGGCAAGAGAGATAGAAAAAGGGCCGGCGATCGCGGAGAATTGCGGTCTATGGCGGCCTAAGGGATCGAGTCTGAAGATGATGGACAGGGCGATCGGCGGCGCCCAAAAAGGCAGGCCAGTTAGAATCAGCAGCATAGGATTGAACAAAGTGAAGAGTCATGATTCGTTGTAGCATTTAGCCTACCACCTCCCAAAAGAGCCTCCGAACTGTATTTACAATGATTCCAATCCGTCCCTTGTTATCCGTCTCCTAAGCAGTGCCAACGATGTCGCCGACCAGGAAGGTGGGGTCCTTGTTGGAGAAGTTGGGCACGTCGCCCAGGACCGGGGCGGCAGCGGCCTTGAGCGAAGCGTCGAAATGCTCCTTGGCGTCGTATTGGAGGGTGCACTGGATGCTGAAGGGAGCAGCTTCGCCGGTAGCGGTGCCGAGGATCCTGTGTTCGGAGTAGGTCAGCAGGATGCATTGAGTGCGCGCGCGAGTGGCGGAGGGTGGGAGGACCGACTTGGCGACCTTCCAGCCCTTCAAGCCGTGAGGACCAAACTCCTTCTGGACCAGTGGCATGTGGGTCTTGAGGTAGTAGTCAAGGTTGAAGGTGGCGTCGGAGACGTTCGGGTACAGGACGGTGACTTCAATGGGCATGATGGCGGCTTGGTGCGAGTGACTCTGCTAAGTGAGGGTGGGACGGAGGGTTGGTGGCGAAGGAGCTGAGGAGGGGCAGCGTTGGGTCAGCGTTGGGTCAGCGTTGGGTCAGCGTTGGGTTACGAGGCGGGAGCTATGATGGAAATGTCGGGCGAGAGTGTGAAGAGATCAGAGCAGACGGAGATAAGCCTTGACGGTGGGGATTATAAAGCGATTGTGGGTACGCAGTGGAAATCGAGAGCAAAGCGGGGCTGAAGGCTTGATTGGCGCGGTGCGAAGGGACCTGCGGGGTAGGCGCGCATGCTCCGAGGGCCATTCCTGACCGGGATGTGGTCGGCGGAGCGGATGAGCGTGGGCATTGATGACGGAGCGGGACGTTTGGATTGGGCGTGTACGCAGCTGGCGCAGACGGCGAGCTTGAGTTGATCATGGCAGCGAGTGGGAGTTCGGCCGGGGGGCCTGCGGAAGTTCAGCGGGAGTGCGCCGAAGCGGTCGCCGTAGTGGGGGGTTGCGATGGTTGCCGGGTAGCCTCTGCGCGCCACTGCCAAAGGCTACAGCACCGAGCATGTGCAAGCGCGTCCGGTCCTGTAAATGCGCCAGGTGTTGATCTGAAAAGGCAGTGGCCGAACATTAGAGCGGTCCAGCATACCTTGCACAGCCGGATAGTTGTTGCTCGAGGCATGTATGGTGAAGGTCTGTGGCACGTGCCGAATCTGCGCAAACAACAGCAGTGGCGTAAACGCCTCGGCCTTTTGACGGGGCTGTGTCAGCAGCATGATCACCAGACTGTGGAGCTCGTCCAGAGTGTCGAGTTCAGCGGCCAACTGCGGGATCCGGGCAAAGTCGTACAGCGTGACGTTGAAGTGGATATCGCGCACCGAAGCCCAGACATCTGAGGGCAGGCTCTCGCGCAGCTTCACCAAGGTTTCCACATCGTCAAGTATCAGCTTCTTACGCTTGCCCCACACAGCCAACGTCTCCACATAGCTGTTCTCCATTAGCAGTATGCTTCGATCGGCCGAAAGCCGTGCACGTACATTTGTCGGCACGCAAGCGGGAGCGCAATCAGCATCCAGTTGTCCCAGGAGCTCCCGTTAAGATATTCAAAGCATCTTAGCCGTATCTCCGGATAACCACAACACTGCTTGAAGTTGATTCGTCCGAATCTCTTCACCACATGAATGTCTTCGGGCGCTGCCATGTCCCAGATCATGCCTCGAAGCTCGCGAGGGAGCCTCATCAAGGAACTCTGCTCTTGGCTCAATTGGATACACGCACCTCTGGCAACATCATCCGGGCCTGGTGCTGCAACAAGGGCCGAGAGCTGCACGCAGACACGATGGCAGAACTGGCGTGCCCGCGTGCGTCGCGGCCGAAGCAGATAATCGCCGTAGAAGACGGCGTCGGATGCGGCTGTCCGCCCCTCCATTTGTGCGATTGATTGCGCCTGAATGACGGTGAAGGGGTGGTGGGGAATCTCTGATGGTGTTCCGGAGGTGGAGGGAGCTTCGCATAGTAACGAGAAAGACTAGAACTGACTGTTGCTGTGCCGCAGCTTCATGTGTTAGGCAGCAAGGTGGCGCGTGCGCCATGCATGGACTTTGGAACATTCACCAAGGCTTCAGCCGTCACAAGTCACCTTATTCCTTCCGCGGTAGATTTCTAGGCTAAGGAACCTCACTTGATCGCTCGGACCATCCTCATTCCGCGTCCTGCAAATACTAATCGAGTTTTGCTTCCTTATAGCCTCGAGGAGCTGACAGTGAACATTGAATATACGAGTAGTTGAGGTGATAGGAGCATTAACGATGTAGAGGTGTCTCTATTTAGACTTAGCTAAACAGCATATGAGCTAGAATGTCCGGGGCAGTACGTACAACCTCTCATTCTGATGGCCGGGACATCCTGTGCAGGCGTACAACTGCTCTCATCTCTTGTCTTGCACTCAAGGTCAGCTTCAGCATTGGACTACTTCGTCCTCCTTCGTATTGGATGTGAGGCTATCTTGCTTATAGTGCTGCCTTTAACGAGAGCTTTAGCTGGCGATGCTTGGAAATGCGAATTTCTTTCTTGTTTTTGGCTTTGCTACTGCCTGTGTGGGCGACATGGCCCGGAGCAAAAAGGCAATAGCGAACATCAACCAAACCGCGTCGGCTACGCACTTCCAGTAGCGGTAGAAAACTGTTGATACGCCCTCGAATCTGGGACTTCAACTGCTATTTGGTGAGCTGAAAGGACGGATAGAGAACTCACGGGATCGAAGAGACGAGCCCAAAAACCACGATGACGTCGATCAGAGAGAGACAGAGAGAGATGCGGTAGTAGATCAAGATCCGTGAAGGTCGAGGGCATTGTGATCTAGCGGTCCTGTGGCACCACAGGCCGTCGACCGGCGCAGAGATGGCTCGCGCAAGTGGAGACGGTTCGCAACGGTTCTCTAGCCGGCGGACCTTGAAGCGTTGTGAAGACTCCCTCACATGAGTAGAGACTAGTCCTTCAGGCAGCAGTGCGGCATGGCAGTGCAGCTTCGCAGCCGTGGTCTTTCCCCACTTCGATGCTCTTGTTACCGCCCGTCTCCTATCGTCCATGACCATCACACGTTCGCCTTAAATTTTGGGAAATATCATCCTTGCCCCCGGACGCTGCTGTGCCTTTAGCCTGGTCTCGGGGAGTATAGGCTGTGCGGCGTTGAGCAGGCTGGTGCCATGTCGGAGGCTCGCGGGAGCTAAACGCAAGCCTCGGAGCTAGAGAAACTTAGTTGCGACGCGAAGATTAGAAGATAGGTAAGCTTGCAGGAGCAGTCTGCAAGAGTCTGGAAACTAAGCATCAGTTGTCGTTGACTTTAGCGCAAAGCCAACCTTATTACGCCAGGCAGCCCCACACTGGCACCCTTCCGAGGAGGCGTGACGCCCGACAGACGCCCGCGAGCAACCAGCCCGACGAAGGAAGGCGCAGGCGCCGCCACCACACCCTACCACTGCCACACGCCCACAAAACCGCCCTGCCCATCTCCACCGACGTGCCACGGCGTCAGTCGCAGCAGCCAGGTCACAAGCTTTATTACAGCCAGCCAGCTCAGGCCGCCCATCCGTCCCGCCGATCCTGTCGCTGGCACGCGACGGGTGGTGGTAGGACAGCCTGCGCCACGCTCCCCCTCCCCCCAGCCCACGCTATTTTTGCCTTTTCACCTTACCGTCTCGATAGTCGGCTCCCCTCAATCACGAAAACTCAGGATCGCCACGATCCGCGTGCACTCGGTTTTAAAGGACGCAAATCAAATCACATCGGTCCCAGGGCGAGAGACACGCAGCCCGCCGCTCATCATGCTCCCCCGCCTTGTTACAGGCGCTTCCTTGTTCCTAGTTCTTTGCCGTCTTTCCCGAAGAGCCGTGCTATCCATGGAGATGCAGCAGCGAGCCGAAAGGAAGAAGAATCCACTGCTTCCTTTCAGCAGCTTGCAGCAAGCCTGCCGCCTGGGCGTTCCAGCATCTCGGTTCCATCTATTGCTGGAAGCAGCACGTAGACAGAGAAAGGCGCGCCCTGCCGCCCGCCCTCGTGTCTGCGGCCAGGGCAAACAACTGACGAGAGAGCACACGCACCTCCCTTTGCTCGCCAGGAATTTGGCTTGGCGTCCGCCCATCACACCTCAATCCCTGCGCTGACGATGCGCGCGCGCCCTTTCCAACCCGGATAGTCCCACCAATCCGCCCCTCTTGCTCCCCCTTGAACTCTCGTCCCAAAGGCAAGTGAAGCAGTGTTCGCGTGCCCGCATATGCATGTCCGCGGCGCACTGTTGGCCCCTTCGAAGTAATTGTTGCGTATCCGTTGCAAATGCAAAGGGCAAAAGCTCCTCCCCACGCCGTGAGCCTCTGCCAAAATCAATCAACTCCATACCCTGACCTGTCTCACACTCAAGTCTCGGTCTTCTTTTGCACTGATTAAACCCGAGCCACATGTACCCTTCAGCTCGGGGATAAAGAGAGCGAGATAGGGTTCTTTTCGCCAAGTTACACAAAAGCGCCAGCCGCACATAACAGCCGTTCATGCTCCCATATCCATCCGCATGCATCTGCATAACCCCAGCTGAGGAGCGCTTGGCTGATAATAACCCCTTTTCTAGTGATACAAAAAAAAAGAAAATAAAAAAAAGGGAAAGAAAGAAAGCACTTACGCGTCCACAACCCGTTGTCGTACCGCATCAACGCTGCGCAGCAAAGTGCATGATGACATCTACATCCAGGAAAACGACTCAATGCCAGACGAAGTAGCCGTCGTCGCGCGAAGAGAGAGAGAGAGAAGGAGAGGGGAGCAGGTCCAAAACCTTCGCCTCACCGTCTCCAGTTCCCCCAAAAATTCAAAGCGGGCCCAAGCAACGAACGACGAACAAGCAATCCCCCACTTTCCCGCCCGCCCACCCGCACCGCCAAGCATTGAAGAACGGGGGTGACGAGGCGGGCGACTTCACACACGCAATCCGTCTCACCAGCGTGCGGCCCCGCCCTCCTCCTTTGTTCGCCTCATGCAAAAAAAAAAAAAAGCTACCTATCCGTCGGCCGGCTCGCTCGCCCCGGGGCACGCTAGCACAGCACCTTTCCCGCAACAGAAGTAGCTGTACCCTGATGGACAAGCCGCACCGTCAAGTCCTTTGAGAATTTCTCCGAATACACATTATGATTGGTGTGAATTACTAAATATGGTACAGCTGGGGGTTGGTCGGGTTTTAATGTGCATCGGTGTCCCTTCCTTCGAACTACATGCGGGGACGAATCGTTGCTCTTGCCTGCCTCGCCCTTCCATGCGAGACACCGTCCCTGACGATCTGTGACAAAAAAGGAAAAAGACGGTTTGGTTTCCTCGGGATGCGTGGCCAATACGACGGCTGCTTTCTGCGATTCTCTTTTCCTTTCCGCCTTTCCTTATCGGCTGGGTGGGGGGTGGAGTGATGAGTCCGAGGGGAGAAAAAGGAAAATTCGGACAAGAATTGGAAAATAAAAAAGGTCTAATCCTAGTCATCCCTTATCTGCTTCCCAAGACTTCCACTTCCACATGACTAAAAGAGATAGAGAGACAAGAGATAAAGAAGAAATGCCAAATGCTCATCCCAGAGTGATTCTTTGCTAGCAGTTATACGGGTATCTGTAACAATAGATAGAAACAGTGTCCCTCGTCGAATGGCCGTTTCCAGCCTTTCTTCGAGATCTTATTTTCATGTGAAAGATGATAAATGCCGGAGACCACTCTTTGCATCCCCGTATATGTCCCGGTTTTTTGACGCTGTTGTAACATGGTGTGAAGGGGAACTCCAACACCGGCGCACGCATGCACCCAAAAAAGATTTCTTTCCCGCTTCCGCTATGCCAGAAAAACAAAACGCACACCATTTGCCTTGAACGCCACCATGCTTGACGCATTTATGCAGTGAATTGACAAAAGAAAAAGGAAAGGGAAATGTAACCCTGGGAATGCCTTCGAGGGATCCAAACGCCTGGAGCACCATATGCTGTCTACTGGATCAGGATCCAAACATAAAATCAGACCTAACGCGCACTCTGCCCATTTCCTCAGACGAGAGGAATATTCTTCTCCTCCTCTTCGAAGACGTACTTCTCCAACCGCTGCGTCAGCTGAGCGCAGTAGTTGTCGACGTACGTGGTCCAGAAGTGGGCGCACGTGTAAACAATGACGATCCAGATGGGGATGGCAACAGCGAAGCCAAGTGGGCCGGGCCTTTGCAGCCAGTTGCCGATGATCTCGCCCTGCTCGTTGCGCACCTCCTCGAAGGGCTCGCCCGTGATGCCGTACAGCATCCACACCAGCACCGTGCGGAGGAGGGTGCCGTGGATGAGGTAGACGGCGAAGCTGTTGCGGCCGAGCCACATGAAGTACTTGTTTGAGAGCAGATCCTTGGCTCCGGATGAGAAGATTATGCCGACGATGATGATGTCGAGGCCGAGGGCGCTGTAGCGGCGGGGCGTGTCCGAACCCTCAGGGAAGAGCCACTGGGCGGTCTCCATGAGCTGGCGGGACCAGGTGAGCCACTCCGGACCGTCGGCGGGGTAGGATGCGAGGTAGAGGCCGAAGATGACGAAGAAGGGGGAGATCATATTGAGCGTGAAGCGGTTGTTGGCCATGAAAGCCTGGGCAGCCGGGTGGAGCGAAAGGTCACAGAGCAGCATGGCGAAGTAGAGCTGCTGGGCGAAGGTTTCTGTATCTCGTCAGTATCATGGCCACCCACACCGAACAACTGAGAGGCTTCTTACCAATGAGATCGTGGTTGTCCTGGAAGAAGTAACAGAACATGACTGCATAAGTGATGACGCGGTACTTGTACTTCATGAAGATGGTAGCGGCCAGACCGACGTAAGCGAGCATCGACTCCTTCAGCAGCGGGAGCATGGCCCATTGGTGATCGTCATAGGGCATGTAGCCGTTGGTCCAAACTGAGCGAAAGGCGTTCCACAAATCGACGAAAGCGCCGAAGAGCGAGTCAGCAGCTTGAGGGCTGGCCTCACGAAGCCAAACTTCATCGGTGCGATGAGCGACATGGAAAGCGCCCAGTTGGGCCAAGAGCCAGGCAATAATCATGGCAATGGTGGAAGGGAGGATGAGCCTGGGAATGCGGCGGAAAGCGCTCTTGGCGATGGAAGTGAGGGCGTCGGAGTGCTGGCCGGCCCTAGCCTGGCGGAGCGGTTTCAAGGCACACACGAATCCAGTGAGGAAGCCGAAAATGGTGACTCCAATGCGGCCCTGGGGAATGACGCGGAAAATGGGCATCTGCCATAGTATGGGAGCGACACCCTCTCCATCGGAGGCCAGGAAGGCCCTGAAGTACCACGCGCGGGTCAGGTGGGTCATGATGACACTGACCGAGGCAATGCCTCGCAGGCC
>JAJJID010000581.1:0-20698 GCA_022204955.1 Macrophomina pseudophaseolina
TCCGCGCGAGCGCGTGCGCGGCGCCGAAGTAGGCCTCGACCGGCGCGCGGAAGGCGGCCGCCGGCAGCGAGGCCGGCCACACGTTGGCGCCCATGTTGAAGCGGCGGGCGACGACCCGGGGGTCGGAGAGCGGGAGGTCGGGCCCGGTGAAGAAGCTCTGCCGGCCGGGGACGGGGGGCGCCTCGCGTCAGCCAACTCACTCTCGTAGGTACCGGCCAGAGGCCGTGTCTCTTCTCTTCTCGTCGGCGACTTACCTCCTTCAAGTCCGGCAGCGTCGCTTGCCCGTCCTCGTACGACTGCGACCCCATCGCCTCGTACCCCCGGTGCCCGGGATACTGCCGCATGTCCAGCGCCGCCTTCTCCGCCGCCGGCAGCCCGAAGAACGCGCGCGCCGCGCCGAAGATGGCGGCGCGCTCGGCCGCGGACGGCACCCCGGCCCCGGTCAGCTGGAAGAAGCCCGTATGCTGGCACGCGGCGCGCACCGCGTCGACAACGCGCTGCGCGCCCGGCGAGGACGGGTCGCGGACATAGGGCGTCAGGTCGACGGTGGGAATGGTGATGGGCGGCTGCGCGGAAGCGGCTGGGGCGGATTGCGTGGACGAAAAGCGCTGGGCGGGCGGAAGAGACGGGCCGGTGGCGGATGAACGGAGAGGCCTGAGGGCAAGGGAGACGGCGGGCGGGGCGATTGGCCGGATGGCGACTCGAGCCCGGATGGTGGGGAGAAGGTTGCGCCTGCGTGCTGCCATTTCATGTGTCGATAGGCCTGGATAGGGTGCCAAACATGGCAAACTGGGTGTCCTAGGCCCGCGAACAAGTGAAGGGAACCAACTGATAAAAAGAAAAGCGGTAAGCTGATTTTTCATTTGCAAGCCCGCGTCCCTGCCCCGGGCAGACGCGTGTGTGCTCGACCTCGACCTTCTATCTCTAATGTTACTCGGTTCCAGCAGACATGGCTTGGAAAGGCGTGTTGGGCGCGGCCTCGAGTCGGCGTAAGATTGCAAGGGCAATGCTGCATCATACCTCGCCGCATGCTTTGAATCGAGGCAGAAGGCGGCTTACTGGTAGCTCGTGGGCCGCGAGTTTGTTGCCTGAGCTAGATTGTCTTTTGCTGTCAGCATCTCCCGAATATTACCCCGCAAGACCCGACTTGGGTCCCTTCCAGTCCTCCCTCGTAAGGATGTTCTACGAAGCGCATAGAATGTAGTTATAAAATTTTATTATAGCATATTAGAAATTTGAGTTAACCACGAAGGCCAAGATATCTAGCTAAGAAGCGTAGTTTATGTGTCTAAAGGAGATATGCTAATCTATAGATTATACTTAGAGTTGGATTTATCTATTTTCTAGATTACTCTTTCTCTTGGATTAATGCAAAGGCTTTCGATTCAAGGCGGGCCGCACACGTGACTTCTTACACGGCTTCGCTTCTTAGCTATGCCTAATGTGCTTGCTCCCCCTGCATCTGTCCCTTCATACTTGCCCATTATTCTCCTAGTGACTTGTTAAGGCTGTGCCGTGGCATAGGCTAAGAAAATTTAAGAGGAGAGCAACTGGGATAATATATAGTGCGAAAGCCTAGCAGCCTCTATAGAAAAACGAAACAGCTAGAATAAAAAATAAAGCAGACCCAGATATACGCCATAGGGAAACCTATAGAAAGAATAGCCGTGGGCTGTATAACGCTAAGTGATAATCTAGTTGCTCCAGCCTATGGTAAATTATAAATTAAATAGATTAATTCTTTTATCCATCCTTTATGAGATAAAGATTAGAGACAGTAATACTGGATAGTAAAAACTATTCTGTTCGTGTACAAACTAACTTCACTTATTAGATAGCCTTGGCCTGAGTGGTCGCCTTTATAATAGCTTAGTATATTCATAGGCAACACAACCTTTGCACCTAGTGTCTTGACACGCTACTCGTCTTGCTGATTTTCGCCCTCTTCTTGGACCCACGTAAAGGAAAGTTCATAGGGCTTTCTCCCTCTTTTATAGTTGGATCCTTAGAGGAAGAGGCCAGCTGTTACATCGGGTTCACCACGCAGGAATGCAGGGCTCAAATACCCCCAAGCAGCCCCTAGGGCACCCTTTGGACATCTGTGGATTAACTTGATGAACTACGCAAGTGGCAGGAGCCTGTAATGCGTATGACACCAGATCTGGCCCTCCAGAAACTTTAGTTCATAATAACTGAATGCAGTAGAGCAGATTCCATTATCGGCGACGTTCAGACCCGTCATACTCTAGAACTTCCATCACGACTGTTGGCATTCGGGCACAGGATATGGCGATGGCGGTGTAAGTTTACTGCTTAATCATTTTTGTCGCCTCTCTGACTCCGAGGGCCCCAGATCGCCAAACGTGTGAGAAATCGAGGACCGATTTGCTATGTGCAGATTTTAGACAGCCGACCCTAGCGATGCATTTACCCAATGTCAACCATTATGATGTTACGACGGACCCGACCGTGTTGGGTTTCAGTCGGCGCGTAAGACCATTCGGCTAACCTCCCGTCGACTCCCAGTCGACAAAAGGTTCAGCAATGATCAGCCTAGTGGCTGATCGTGCCCCAACAATTCTATATACAGGTAGGTCCGTAACATATGAACCGTTCCTCGTTCTCTTGAATTGATCGGACCCGCGAAGTGGCGGTGGTTGCTTGGTCTCAAGGCCCAATGAGTCGATTAGCAATGCACGAGTCAGCAATCAACCCCTTGGGGGTCGACTTTCTTTCAGGCGCCCAACATGCCGCCTCTCCATGATTCAACCCTAAGTCAATGCATTCAGGTAGTCGACCGCAAGCACAGCATAGCCACCGCGGTGCAGCTAGCTGCAGATATTTGGTTAGTTCCACATTCTTCTCCTTTGTTTGGCCTTAAGAAATCTCGAATGATGAGCTCGTTTGCATATACCAGATATAAGTTACTATAGAGCTCCCACGACTGCCGCTGGTAGTACTGTTTGCGTTGTATACCTTCTATTATCCGCTCAACACTTCTTCTGCCCTTAGACTCTCACCTCCCCTTCATTGGGTGACGTTCTCTCGGCAACGTCGTCGGAAATTTGCACATTACCCATTCGGGATAAAGAATATTCTATTACCCTCTAACAAGATCTCTCCGAGTATAATTGTTGCTATGATCTCTTTGAACTCGGCGGTGATCCTTCGGCCATGAGTCAACCCCATTGGCCCGACGAAGCTATTGTCAGATAAACATTAGCTACGACTCGCATTCGGTCTCTTGGCGAATTAGTGGGATGCCGTAGCACCACACGAAAAACCCTATCAAGAAAGGTAGTACTCACCAAGACGTAAACGTCTACATATGGTAAAATATAATCTGGCCAGCCAGCAGAAAACGCACTTCTCTTGAATAGAAATCGCAGGTCAGGCAGTAGGTAAGGTGGGACCGAGTAAGTACTCTTTATATACTTTCTAGTAATAGTTGATGTTTGATTGATACTTTCGTTTATACCTATTCATGACTCCATTCGCCCTGGATATACTTTTGCCATGGGCCGCTAGTGACTTGTTTATGTCTTTCCAGTAACTTGGCCAACATTTTCTAGTGTCTTAGGATGACGCGGCCTGTCATTCTACCGCAATGCGACCCTTCCGGGGTGAGATGTGTATTATATGATGGATGCCTTGACGACTATAAAGCCTGGCTTCATCATTCTGCGGATGGTTCTCTCACACATCCGCCTCCACTTCTTTGCTCAACTACCACTATCATCCGCAATGCTTCCTTCAATGTTCTTCGCGGCCATCCTTGGTACGGCTGTCAGCCTCGTCGCTGCCAGTCCTATCGAAGTAAACGAGTTCCATCCTCGGTGCTTTGAGTTTACCCCTAAGACCTGCTGGCCTGTGGGCTCCGAGTGCAAGACGGTATACTCTATCTTCCTTTTCCACGTAGCCACTCTTTAGCTAATCTTGCTACTAGAGATGTGGAGACCCTGGATGGTGCTCCGGTAGCGATTTTGGTGGCCCTTCTGCTACATCGGTTTGTAAGCCCCTTTCGAGATGTGATTCATCGCTGAACATTTTCTAGGGTGGCTGCATGCCGCACGAGGGAGGAATCTAGTGATCTTTCCACAGAGACGGTGTACCAGACGGGGAGGAGCTCTCCTGTTTCTATATCAAGCCCTATCAAGTTTCGTTTTCTACTCTTGTTATCCTATACTGCTGTATTCTTATCTTCTATTTTGTATCTTGTTTTCCATAAGTCTTTGCAACGTACTGCCCTCTAGAAATAAGTTTGTATGTCTTAATACTTTAATTTATTTGGTTGACGTTCCCAAGGCGCCAATTTCCCCCACTCCTCACCTGAAAAAAAGAGAAAACAAGGCCTTCTAAGGTAAGATGTCGATTAATACAGTGCATAATAAGAGCGCCGGTTAATAAGAGATTAGGCGATTACCCTCCGCCTCAACCCGGGTGGCCATCCACGTGGGGAGGAAAAGGCCTTTATAAAGGGCTTAACCGGACGTTATTATAGGGTAGGCAGTCTTTTACAATTATTTAATAATGTATGTCTAGTAATTTTTAAGTCTTCTCTCGCAATGTTCAAACTTGTAGACCTTGATAGCGGTAAATTATTATTCGACCTCACGTGTTTATACAATTAGCTTTAGCTTAGTCACGGAATAGGCCGGGGAAGAAAGCCTCTCCTAAGCCACTGCTACAGGGGTGCCGACCGTGTTGAGTTTCAGTTAGTGCCGCACCGGAATTTGGCCAATTTTTCGTCACTTGAGGGGCCACCGTTCGATAAAATGTACTGGAAAAACCAGCCTAGTGGCTGGTTTGCAATAACAACTTTATATATAGAGGCGTGTTCGTGTTGGATCTCGTGCGTATCACTGGTCCAATTGATAAATGGCATAAGGGCCTCAGAGGTAGGCTTAGAAATAACGCTCTTACCCATCCTCTTCCGTAACAAAGCTAAGATCTATTATATAAACACGTGATCTTTTAATCACTACTTATACTTTTCTATCTTCTCCGCCCATGATATTCTTCCCTAATCTGTGCGACTATCCTCCCGTCCCCTCGCTACTATTACTACTATTATTTAATAGTCCTACTTCTACGCTCGTAGTATTTTTCTCCCCGTACTTGTCGCTCTTTCTATTGCCCTTTTTTTTACTCCCCGTCGTTCCTTTGATTCAGCGATTAACCGATTAACTTTAGTAATCTTGGCTTTACGCACCCTCTGTGCCGTCTAGGACGGATAGTTACTAATACCCGAATGGGGTTCGCTATTAGATGGATGCGTTAAGGTCCTATCTTACTAGCTCGCTATGATATAGTTCATTATCTTTACCGTTGTAGACGGTACAGAAGTGCAGTATACGATGACTAGCTCGGTTATAGACCTGGCGTTTGATCACAGCTTCCGGTCGTATGATATTCGGGCATTCTCTGCTATTTAATTCGCCTATCACAACCCGCAAGGCATAGCAGTCTACGCCAATGTGGCCGCTGGGCACTACGACAAGGCGCTGTCGGAATTCTATACTGAACCCGTCGGTATACTAAGAAGAAAAGGGAAGTTTAAAGAGCTACTGCATAATCTATATCCAACAAAGAGTAGAGCCTAGACAGCTATGAGAAAAAAATAAAGGTAAAAAAAAAGAAAAGATAGATCTATAGCTGCTCTATAGTATCCAAGCTATACTTCGTACGTTTACTGCTTCGCGGCTACTCTTTCCTTTAAATTCGCTAAAGTCGCATCGTTGGCCGGAGCGCCCTCGGGAAACACTATGTGAGCAGTTTTCATAAAGTCCTGCTCAACTTCTTTATAAACGCCCGCGTGAGACTGGAGTAGCAGGCCATGGCTCGTGTCGTCCGCCATCAAGAAAAGAGCGGAATAGGCCGCGGCCTCCGAAGTCTGGACCTCTCCGCCTAAAGCCGCCACCTCCTCGCCATCGACCATGCCAGACGCGGTCCAGCTCGGCGCAATGGCATTGATGCGGACGGGCAGTTTTGCATTCGTGAGGTTTAAGGCAGCCGACCTTGTGAAACCCCAGACACCGTGTTTTGCGATGTCTTTGTGTTCGTTAGCGCGGGCCATCTCTGGTAGGGGCATAGATTTGTAACTTACTGTAATCTGTACCTTCAAAAGGGGTGTAGCCTAGACAAGTACGTTAGACGAACAAAGAGAATCTAATACAGTGGAAACAGATGGCCGCTTACTAGTGACTGAAGCAGTGACGACAATACTCCCACCGAGCCCATTCTTTTTAAGATGATAAAGCCCTAGCGTTGCTGTGTTAAGCACCCCCTTCAAATTAACATCAATTGTACGCCAGTCTGGCTCCTTCAGTTTCCCACCCTGGTCTAGGGCCTCCTCAAGAAAAGTAGTCCTGGGCGCAATGCCTATAATTCGCCGCGTGTTAGAGGAAGAAAAAAAGATCAAGGTAACTCGGCTTTTAATCATACCAGCATTGGCAAATACATGGTCCACTCTCCCGTGCACCTTCTGCACCTCTTCAAAGAGAGCGGTAACAGAATTCCAGGATGTAACATCGGTAGAGACGAAGTGGATATTTTCGTTCTGTTCCGCGGCGGGTAGCGGATTGAGGTCCCCAATCACCACCTTCGACCCAGCCTTAACGGCCAGCTTCGCGGCGGCAAGCCCAATGCCAGATGAACCGCCTTAATGCGGTCAATACTTAAACACATGATTTAGAAGGATTTACTAGTCACCGGTTATGATAATAATTTTGTCCTTCAAAGTTTGAAGAGCATTTCCGGGAATTTTAATTTCCGTCATGTCGCCGTGGAGGAGAGAAGCTTGAGCAGAAGAAACTTGAGTAATGGAAATCAAAATGTATGAATCGAATCAGTCTAAAATGAGAATTAATTCGGATAAAAAAACTGCTGGAGTAGCACCGAGATTTTATACGTGCGGATAGGGCGGGGCCGCGGAAGCCGGATAGACGTGGTTGAGGCTTGGAAGAAGCACCAAAGCTCAGAGTAGTATCAAATGCGCGGTGGAACCCATGTTGCGCCTAAAATCGTCTGTGAGGTGCTGCTAACCGGTTTGGGTATCAATGTTGCGATAGGCTGAATTGAGAAATGTTTAAGCGATCGGCAAACGCACGAAAGTATATCTAACCGATGCCATGCGTCTACTACTATACGTTACTTTTAGTAGTAGGTCTATATATGCTAAAAATAGAACGACCGAGCACTAGAAGCACCATTTGTGGCGTAATCCGCTTCCGATGCGGATGCGTGCACTTGCATGGATGGAGAAACTTGATGATGAAGGATGATGGTTGCTGATGGAAGATGACCTTCCCAAGCTAACTAAGTCTATCTATGCTAGTTCGCCTTCCTTCCCTGGGCGGCCTGAGGCCGCTGCCAAGCCCACGGAAGGACTCCCTCCGTACGCAGCCACTGCATCCTGACAATTTGGATCTCTTAGGTGGCACAGCTATACTCCTCTGCGGCTCCAGTACAGCCTATACTTTACTACGCCGAAACCTTTGTCTCTGCCAGAGGAAGATGCCAGAATATTAATTTATTGCGAAATTTCTACAAACATTCTGCACATGTTGTAGTAAACCCCCTTACGCGGTTTATAATATGTGGCTACTTCGTTACTTCACATTTTCAACTATCTTTATCGGTATAGACTATATAGGAACGCAGCACATAGATAGTAGCTTAGTTAAAGACCTGTTATTTTGGTGTAGCTTTCTATCATATAGTATTCTCGCATTCCCTACTCTTCGTTTAGCCTATATCAACTGCAAACAAAGTAGTCTACGTTGATATAGCTACAAGATTGCATCTGATATAACTGGGACACATTAATGCATCTCTTATTAGTATCATCCGCCTAGTTATAGTCTTCTATTCGGCATTAAACTTATTTAGTTTATAGGTTTAGGGCTAAATGCCCTTCGTGTGCTAGCAGGAGACTATAAATTTATAGCTAGCTTTTCGACCGCGGAACATGCCGGCCGGTCTATTAGAACCTGCGGACTATAGTAGTACTCCTCCTTAACTCTTGATAGGGTTGTCGCGAATCAGTGAAGGTAAGCAAATCTGTAGGACTGGATCGGTCTACTTATCGGGTTATATGGCCTCTGTAATATTTTTTTACCCGCTGGATTATACCGGACGTAAAACATCTCGGGAGGTACTTTCCGCTTCTAGCAAGGGCGCAAGGCACTTCATCGGCACTAAATGAGGATTGCACTATTAGTTACTGTCCTCGCGCTGACTCTCCACAGTCTGGCACACGCCGAACTTGCAATGACTCTAGCCTACCTATTCCGTACCTTCGAGATCAGCATTAGGGCGGGGAAGCCTAAGGCGAAAGAACACTTCTTATCGCGTCTATGGGACCATTATGGGGTGTTAACGACTTCATACAGCGATACATCGAGGAGATACCGGCTTATTAAGCAAAGCAATATGGTGAATGAATTTGGACGTTGCATTTAGTAAGTAGCAATGCTCTATTTATCTAAAAGGTTGTGCAATCGAATCACTCACAACTACCTTCGTATATATTTAGGACACTAATCGAAGCTCTTACGGTAGCATTTGGACTTGGGAACTTGTTGAACGACGGAAAACTGAAGGCGCTGCAGCTTCGTTAAAAGACGCTAGAGCTAAGGGATAGACACATGATGGTGAGGGTCCCCCGTGTTAGATGTTGGTAGTGCTTTAATGGAATGGTTCCTAAGGACGTGGAACTGGTTACTAAGGAAGCAATGGATAGCGCAATGAAAACGGCGATTAGTGATAATAGCTGAGAAAACAATGCAGCTCTATACAGTTTGTGCATATTCTCAATGTATAATTGATGAAAGCATTTATTGCAAGCATCCAGAATTAGTCGAGCTTCCGTAAGAGTAGCATAATGTTGTAGCCTCCTAGCCTAATGCATTTATTCAAAGGTATCGTCAGAACCACCATCAGAGCAATCATCATCCGATTGATCTGAGTCAAATTCAAACACCTGAATCACCACCGGTGCCTTTTTCCGGGCTGCTTCAAAGGCTCTCTTCTTAGCCTCTAAAGCAGCCTTTACTCGCTCCTTCAGGACTTTTCTTTGCGTCTTCCCGCTCGCGGTCTTGGGCAATGAATCGACAAATTCGATTCCGGCAGCAAGACGTTTATGGGCAGCAAAGGTGGTATCAACTAAGGAGTGGAGCTCCTTCCTTAGGTTATCCTCGTCCGCGGTTTTGAAAGCTGGTGCCTTGACGATAAACGCCTTGGGAAGCTCATCAGAGGTTTCGTCAGGGACCGGGATTACTGAGATGTCGGCTACGGCCGGATGTTGCATCAGGAAGTTCTCGAGCTCCGCCGGGGCAACTTGAAGGCCCTGCAAATTCAGATCAGCAATCAGTTCTTATCATTGGCTGGCTGGTTGAAATGCTTACCCTCACTTTGATGAGCTCCTTCACGCGTTCAACCATGAAGAAGTGCTCGTGGCCGTTGGGTGTTATCCTAAATTCTCCCAGATCTCCAGTCCGCAGCCAGCCGTCCTTTGTTAGCGTCTCTTCGTTTGCGGCGTCATTGTTGAAATAACCCAGCATAATTGAAGGAGACCGGACTAGTAACTCGCCCGCCTGTCCGTGCTTCTCGATGTCGCGGCCATCCTCGTCAATCAGACGCGCTTCGTAGCCCGGGTATAAGCTGCCGCAAGAACCATGCACGACGTCGTCTGCATTGCCGAAAGTGATGACTGCGCCCGCCTCGGTGAGGCCATATCCCTGAATGATCTTGCAGCCGGGCACCAGATCTGAGTACAGCTCGATGACCTCTCGCGACAATGGCGACGCGCCGAATGCGGTGATTTTGACGCTGCTCAAGTCGTATTTCCTGACAATCGCGGAAGCCTTTGTCATGGCAACGATCATTGAGGGAACCTTTCCGATTGGACGTTAGTGTCTCATGGCTTGTATGGTCTCTATCCCCACTTACCATCCACAAGCGCTCGAGCCGGAAATCCTGAATTGTTTGCAGCGTTTCTTGGAGGTCAAACCCCTGGAGTACTACTACACCATCGCCCTTGTACAAACTGGCGTGTGTTATCACGATCAAAGCGTAAGCGTGGCTCTGCGGAAGCCCACAGAGGCACATCTCCGGGTCGGTTCCTCTGTATGTGCTTTCGTACATCGCTCTTTGGATCACGGCCGCGATAATGTTTCTGTGAGAGAGCATGACGTTTTTCTGCCAGCCAAGATGTAAGCGATATTGCCCCGCAGTATCGATTTGGTTGAACTTACCGGCAGTCCAGATGAGCCGCTCGAGGAGCAGAGAAATGCGGGTTGGCGAGCGCCCTGTCCCTCCGTCCATTGTAGGGCTTCAAGTGGGGCCATACTTGCTCCCTGGGAAATGAGTTCATCCACTTGCTTCAGTTGTGGCGACGGCTCTGTCCCCTGTGTGCCTTTCAGTGGGACATCAATCAGATATACCCGGCTCCTCGGAATGCCTGCTGCCGCGGCTCCTTCAAGCGCGACGTCCAGAAGAGGTATGCATGTGAACAATGCCTTGCACCCTGCAACCTTCAGCTGGCGAGTCAGCTCAGTTGTCGAATAGGCTGGGCTGATAGGACAAGACACGCCCGATAGACGGTGTGCTGCCCATGACACAGTGGGCGCGTCAATCTAGAAAACAACCCTTGTCAGCATGACTACCTTGGCACCAATGGAATCAAGGTGCTGCACCGAGTTGAGGGTAAAGACTCCAATCATCTTGTCCATTGGATCGCCGGCGTTGACTTGCCATCCAAGCTCGGCTGCGAGCGCTCGCGCTAGCAGCTCAATCCGCTCTGCCACCTCGTCCACCGAATACGACTTTCCAGTGATACCGCAGGTGAAGGGCGGCTTTGAAGCTGAGACTGGGTGGCGTCCATACTTCGTTCCATTGCCAAAGAGGAAATCGTGGATGGGCAATGTATCGGGAGGCTGGAATGGTAGTTTTGGGATGTATGATGGCGGAGTAAAATACATCTCGAATGTGTGCTGGACGATCGCCTGCTTCGACTTCCTGTTCCTTACTAGTGGCGCGGTGTGCTTCTATACAGTGCGACCAATCCAACAGAAACTCTTCATGTTTCGAAGATTGTTACTCCCAGTGCAAGTTATACTGTGCGTCTGATTGACGCTAATCTAAAGATATTATCACTTCGTCGGCATGAGCCGCTTCCGCTCGTGTTTGACGGTCTTGGTTTCATTTGCCGTCGCCTTGAGGCCCGGCGTCCTGGCCACTCTGTCTTACTGTCCGGTCGCGGATCTGTACGTGCACAGAGGCTGAATAGCCTAGTTTCAAAGTCGCAAGCGAAGCGCTCTTTCGACATTCCTATACAGACAGTTGACTGCATAGTTGTATTCACGATCTCTTTCTGATATAAACTTAGCGGCTCAGATTTTGGTTTCGGGAGAAAAGCTTTCGAAGAACCTAAAACGATCTTGGCTACGCTGCAGCCTTTCTATGCAGAGTTTTAGCTAACATTTATGCTTCTTCCTACGCAAACTCAAGCGCGCGACACTGTAGATTGGAACAACAACAAATTGATCTACTATTAAAAATTCTACAATCAAAAGCGAACGATGCACTTAAAAGTGTCCCAAGTTCCACTAGGAGGTATGTGCCTAGTTTCTCTTGTAGCCATGGGTCCGACATAAAATGCAACCTTCAGATCACGCGACAGTCTGCCGCAGAGAAGTCCAACAAGGTTGTTTAGCCTGTATTGCCATTATGAACAGACGACCCTCTAAGCCCGAGATCCAGATAATTCTTTGTGTTTATTCCCTTAGACACTCGAGTAGCTACCAAGCCGCCGCATAGTCCTGTCGCCGGACTCATCACGTGTAACAGTGTCCAGACATAGGCTATGGCGAACGGAGGCCGTTGGCTTACAGCTGTATTCTTCTCAATGCTCTCAGCACAGGCACATCGGATAGGCGTCCATGGATGAGTGAGGCAACACGTGGATGCGAAGTGCGCAAGTAAGAGCCCTCGCCATGCGAGATTCTGCGACGTTCTCATCCGGCGTCCATCATGTGGCTGCAGTGGAAAATGGCCTGAGTAAGCCCGCCCGGTTAGTCCGATGCCCCCTTACAAGCCAATAAGACTCAGCATGACAGGTGCAATTCCAGAACCCAGGGTCCACAATTGGTGCCTTGCAGTGAGCAGCGGAGGAGCATGGACAATCCCTGTACTAGTGTCAATTCGCTTGAATGCGTCCGATAGCTAGCGAGTGTCCCGGTTCTCCCAGCCATCCGAGTACCCGTCGCTTTTTGGGACATCAGTTCCAGTCCATGCTTGAACATCCGCGACAGCACAGCTTCCGTTCTGGGAATCACGCGACAGCAGATCTCGCACCATGATGAGCGAACTGAGGGAAAGTGCCACGTTTGAAGTGCAGATAACCTCGTGGCAACGCAATTGGGATAAGGCATAGGCTAGAGCTTGGGCGGAATAGGAGAGACGACAATCCTCCTCACGGAGCTGGCGCTGTGTCACTGCAAACTTCAATGGGATATGCCGGGAATAAGTGTATTGGAAACAGTAGGATTGCATGCCTTGGTGTTCAGAATGTTGCTGCTGGCTCATGCTTTACTCTTTGAGTCTCTTGCGCTGAGCAGCAGAACGTACCGCTCGATCTGGCTCACGTGGACCCTGTCGCGCCTGCTCCGGATAGAGTACGCTCATGCGACTTAAGATTCACTGGGCAAAATCTAAGCACCTCCAGTTACGAAGCATGACGGCAGTAATGCATTGGAATATGCCCGCAGTAAGTCCAGTGGACATCTAAAGGGGGGAGGTCTGCAGCGTGTACACGGTCAGGGCGTCGGGTGCCTTAACAGTGGGCGTGTGCTGGAGCCGCGACTCAGAAGTTATGTTCCTTGAGTCGTAGCAAATCGCTTGACGAGCGAGGTCTCCCGTATTCGAGAGGGGGTGATGGAAGCACAATAGGCCCGCGAGGCGGTTGTCGGCCGAATAGGTTGGGCCATATAGGTATTCTGACGTAAGACGCACTGCGCACAGTAAGCCGCCAAGCCATGTCACGAGCAGCGAGCTACAGGGAAGCTGCCGAAGAACAACCCAATTTCGAGATGATATGCTTGAATACGATTCCCAAATGCAACCGCGTTCTACTGAGTAGTAATGCGAGAACTGCCAGACACAGTTCCAAGACGCCGTGGTGGACTACAGAAGCATGCTCAAATGAGCGACGGCCGGACGCTCTCGAGTATTCCAAGTGCGTCATTGATCTGAGCCGTAACAGTCTTGACCTAAGATCGACAATCAGCAAAGCGGAGAGACAGCTGGTGACTGCGGAGTTGCTTACTCTTGAGAGGTCAAAGATATTGTAGTGGTGCGAATCCACATCAAGAACGGCCTTGATGAAGTCTGGATACGTGCCGCCCCAGCCCAGCATGATGTCGTCGCGGGGCAGATCGACGCGGCACGTGTGTGGTGAGTTGTCCTTGGCCGGCACGCGCCCGACACAGCGCAACATAACGGCCGGCGGTATTACAGCACGGTGGTCGGACGGCTCCCCGGTGTGCTCGAATCTGGGAACCTCTACGTTACGCCAATCGGCGTCGAGCGGCTTGTACAGGACGTTGCCGGGAGATACGGTGAAGCTTTTGCCGGCGGCGTTGAAGCGCACCCTTTTGCCCTCGCACGCGGGCTCATCCCAGGCGGGAAGGTCCCAGTCGGTCAACAGCCCTTCGCAGTTGTCGAGAGATTTGATGACAAGATCAGGGAGGCCTGGCAGATCCGGCGCAGCTGTCGGGTGGGACACTTTGGACCAGGGCGTGTGGAAGGGTGAGTCGATGATGAGGAGCCCCGACACGAAAATCCTGGCGTTTTCATCCGCAGCGAGCGCGCGGGCAATGGCGAGCGAGAGAAAGCCGCCAAGCGACCAGCCTGGAACAGATAAATCAGGTACGGCTTGGGCGGCAGCGACGAGTGTCTCCACCTACCTCCCAAGATGATTGTCCCACTAATTCCGGCATCGTACATCAGGCCGATGTAATGCCGTGCCATCTCATCCATGCCGCCCTCCCATTGCTCGGCAGTAAAGAAGTTTGGGTTGTGAATAGCCCAGACGCTCCGACGAAGGCTACCTAGCGTGAAGTAACTGAACGTGGTGCCGCCGCCATCGTGTATTAGCACGAGCGGCGTCGACGGCTTCTGCTGGAAGCGCGGCGCGAACTGGACTTGTGCAGGATTCTTGTCGTTCATGGCTGTGGTTGCTGCTTTGCGGGCATTCGGTTGGCTGATGCTTAAGTATGCGGCGGCAATAACACACCCAGGTCCGCGTGTACTCAGTCCTTTGCCCCTATCTTACGTCACCCAGACACTACAGCGTGACCAAGTCCACCCAACCCCTCCCACGGGCCTTACTGCACTTCGATCGCCAAAGGCGTGCACATCAAACAGGCCCGTTGCATGGACTCTGATTGCTGCAGTGCGTTTCCCTGCAGCCTCAGTGCCATCCCAAGCCTCGCCCCCACCCCCAACGCACCTCTACCACCCGAAAGTATTCGCGGGGGCTAGGGGGAATCCACTGCGATGGCGGGCGCGGTTTATATCCAATAACGGGTAGCAAGTCCGGCATGAATAGCCCGTGCAATCCATTGACGGATTCGAACTTGGGTCCCTGCCAAGCAGCAAAGATGGCTCTGTATTGCAGTGGGCCCCGCAAGGCTGCACGAAAGATGTTCAGGAACGGACGAAGTTATTTTTTGCCCCCCTTCTTACCTCTTTACGCCTATAATAAATGTAGTATGTACCTGAAACCCCAACGTTCCCATTACTGGGTGCCGGCCTAGAAAGCAACGCCAGAAAAAGCAAACCAGAAATAAAGACTGTAAAGCAAGCACATAGCCACGATCTGGTAGCTACCTGGAAGAACCTAAACAGCTGGAATCGTCCTGCAACGGTCAGGCATCATGAGCTGTATGATGCGCTCTCAAGCCTTCCGCAGCCAGCTTGCCCAGCATGGAGATGCTGCCGGCACCCATGATCTCCAAGACACTAATGTCAAAGCCCAGGGTCTGGCGCCACCAGTTGCGGATCTCGATGGCGACTAGCGAGTCGATGCCCAGCGCCTTGAGTGTCGTGTTGAAGTCAAGGTCCTCCTCGGGCTGGAACATGAAGCTGTAGAGGCGGGTGCCGATGCTCCGCGTCAAGAACTCTTGGTTGGCCGGCACGTCCAGCACCGAGGGGTCAGCCGCCACTGTCGCGACGAAGGTCGCGAGATCGTTGCTGCTGGCCTTTTTGCCATTTGCGCCGGCGGCCTTCGTGTTGTTGTCTGCGAGGTGGGCGAGCGCCATGCGCACGTCGCGCTTCCAGATGGCGCGGTTGTGCTCGTCGGAGAGGGGCTTGGTGCTGCGGAGGCCGATGACCAACTCGGCCGGGTTGACGTATCCAGCGGGCGAAGGCGGCGAGGACGTTTGCCGGTCCATGAGGAGTGCCAGCGAGTCGAGGAGGTCTCTTTCCTTGAGCGTGTGGTAGCTCAGGGCCCTGAACTGCTCGAGGATGGCCGGGTTCTCGCAGACGTAGCCGACGTCCTCCATGATGCCAATGTCCACTACTGATGCGGGTGCGCCGAGCGAGTGCCGGTATTGTGCAAAGGCGGCCAGGAAAGCGTTGGCGGCGGCATAGTTGGCCTGGCCGATTTGGCCGACGACGTAGGAGAGCGAGCTGAAGAGGACGAAGAAATCCAGCTTCGCGTCACCCAGCGCTCTGTGGATGTTCCATGCGCCTTCGATCTTAGGCAGCACGGCAGCGCGCCAGTCGTCATGTGTGAAGTCCAAGAGGCCGCAGTCCTGCAACAGAAGTTAGTCTCAAAGACTCAGTGCCGTGGGTATTCGAACGACTTACCTTCAGCACCATCGACATGTGCAGGACTCCTGCAATCGGCATCGCCGCCTGATGCACTGCGGCTGCCACGTCGTCGGGATCAGCAGCGTCGCCCTTGAACGCCTGGACAGAGCACCCCTGCGCCTCCAGCTCGCGGATGAACGCCTGGGTGCTCTCTGACTCGCCGCCGGACCGGGACAAGTAGACGAGATGGCGGGCGCCGTGCTCCACCATCCAGTTCGAGATGGCACGTCCCAAGCCGCCGAGGCCTCCGCACAGAAGATACGACGCATCAGCCCGCAGCGCCAGCTTCTGCGCCGTCGGCGTGACCTCGATTTCGGCGGGCTCTTCAGGCATGGAGACAACAATTTTGCCGATGTGCTGCCCTTTCTGCATCTCCCGGAAGGCTTCGACAACCTGGCTTGCTGGGAATGTCTTGATCGGCCTGATGGGGCTGATGCTTCCGCTCTGGCAGTACTGCATACATTGTGCAAGGACCCTGCAATCCTCCGTTAGACGATAGTTGCAAATTTAAGAAAGGGGTCGCCCACCTCTGATAGGCCTCGGGCCTTTGCACGGCCATGCGGGACATGTCGATACCGCAGAACTGTCGGTTGGCGTCGAACAGGCTCATGCCCAGCGCAGCATGCCCAACGAGGTCGCGCTTGCCAATCTCGAGCATCTTACCGAACTCGGCAACGCATTTCCAGGACAGGTGTAGCAGCTCGCCCGAGAGGGAGTTGAGGACGAGGTCCACCCCGCGGCCGTCTGTGGCGGCCATGAGGTCGGTGTAGAAAGAGGCGTTGCGGGAGTTGAAAATGTGGCTTTCGGGTATGCCGAACGTGTCGATCAGATATTTGGCCTTGTCCTGGTTGCCGACTGTCACGAAGATCTGGGCGCTAGTTAGTTTTCAGTTACTAGATGGTGAATGCGGTGTTTTTTACCTCAGCGCCCATCATTCTGCACAGCTGGATTGCAGCAATTCCAACACCACCGCAAGCGGAGTGGATCAGAACAGTCTTGATTGCTCCACGTCAGAGCCATGCTTGAGTTAGAGGGGGGCTGAGCACTCACCTGGCCCTTGCTCAAACCGCCGACGTTAATGAGGGCATGAATAGCAGTGGTAAACACGCAGGGCATCGAGGCCGCGTCTTCGAAGCTCAGGTCGTCCGGAATCTTGGCCACAAGGTCCGCGTGGAGGACGAGGCTTGTAGAGAAGCAAGCGTGATCGAACGCAACGACGCGATCGCCCACGCTGAGCCCCTGCACCTTGGATCCAACGCCGCGCACGACGCCGGCGCACTCGATGCCGAGGCCGGGCTTGATGCCCTCGACCACGCCCATGGCCACCAGGACGTCCTTGAAATTGAGCCCGACGGCCCTGGGCTCCACCTCGATCTCAAAGTCACCCAGCGGCGCGCGCGCGCTCTCGGTCCATCGCAGCGTCTGCAGCTGGCCCACCCGGCCGATATCCAGGCGGCGCGGGCCATCACCCACGGGGCTGCTGCAGAGCTCCCTGCGCACGTCGACCCAGCGGTACCGCGGCACGAGCACCGAACCGTCCAGCAGCACGTACTCCCAATCGGGATCCAGCTCTTGCCCTTTCTCCCGCGCTCTGAGCCGCTCAAACACTTCCACGACCTTGTCGGCAGCGAGCGCGGCGACGGCGGGGTCCACCTCGAGCGTGGCGAAGTCGAGCGACAGCTCCGGCCGGATCGTGCGCGCGACGCCGATAGCCTGCGCGTACCGCGGATCTCTGCAGGCGACCTGCGAGTGCCCGGTCACCCAGAGCACCGCGCGGGCCGGCGCCAGCCGGCCGACCCAGGCCTGGAACTGCTTTAGTGCGTCCGCGGACACGTCATGGAAGAAAGGAGTGGCCGCCTCGACGTCCAGCAGCGAGACGACGTCCGCGTGCGCGGCGGGCGCGTCGGCGAGCGAGGTGAACGAGACGCTGAAGCCGTGCTGCGCGAGCGCGGCATGCAGAGCCCGCGCCGCCGGGGAAAGGGACCCGTTGGGGAAGCTGCTGAGGATGGCGACATTGCTGCCCCGAGTGGCCGGCGGCGGCGGCGTGACAACTGCGGTCGAGATGATGTTGGCGTTGATCTGGAATGGGTGCTCGTCGTCGTACACTACGGCGTCGGTGCCGGAGAAGCCAGTGGAGCGCAGCTCGGTGTCCCAGCGCGTGGCGGGCATATACGGCTCCTCAGGCCGGCCGTCTGCGGCCCCAAGCCACCAGCCGGGGAGGAAGCCCTGCGCGTGTGTTGCGGTTAGCAAAAGCTAGTGACCATTGACTGGGCAACGGGGGGAAGAGGGCAGCGGGCCGGCAACTCACCATGATGAAGTTCAGCATCTTCCACACTGAGCACGTTCACGTTAGCACGCTCAGCCAGCCAGACGCGCGAAGGGGCATCACATACCTGGGCTGAGTTCCTGGAGGAAGAGCCGGCCGCCTGGCTTCAGCAGCTTGCGCACGTTGCTGAGCGTCTCTTTGATGCTTGGGGTCGCGTGGAGGACCTGCAACACCGTCAGTCGTTCCGCCGTAGGCACGGGACAAACACGCCTGGGCGGCTTACGTTGGAGGCGAGGATCAAGTCGTACGCCTCGGCCTCGAAGCCCTGGGCCAGAGGGTCGGTGCTCACGTCGAGGACCCGGAACTCGATGTTGTCGTAGTCCTTGAACCGCTCCTGGGCCGCGGTAAAGAAGCCGGTCGAGATATCGGTGTAGTCATACCGGGCATACAAGCGCTCTCCGTCGGCGCCGGTGAGGCCTCGCAGCACTTCGGCCGTCGTGCCGCCCGTCCCCGCGCCGATCTCGAGGATCTTCATCGTGGGATTGCTGTGGCCGAGCAGCTCAAAGTAGCGCGTGCAGTCGCACAGGGCCTGGATGAAGCGGTAGATGTCCTCCAGGCCGCCGTCCTGGATCAGGACCTCGATGGCCTCGATCTTGCCGGAGAAAATGGCCTCGGACCATTCGGTTGCGCGGACGATGACCTCTCCCACGGCGGCGGCGGGGGTGTTCTGCACCACGGCGTGCACGGCTTCGATCTCCGCACGCAGCTCTTCGCGGCTGAGCGTGGCCAGCTGCGAGCAGTCCTCAACGTGGTCGTACGTGCCGGCGATCGCCCTGTCTCGCTGCGCGGCCATCCATTGACGGAACGCCGCGAGGTGATCCAGGGTAGGAATGCCGTCGACGCGGTGCAGCGCCTCGATGGTGCAGAGCAGCGACAGCCTCTCCACCTGGAGCACGGCCTCGCGGAGATGCTTGCGCGGGGTGATGTAGTCGCCCGGGGCAGCGAAGTGGACGTCGGGCTTCCAGTGCAGCTGGGCCGCCGCGATGGAGTCGGCTTTGCCGCTGGCCTCCTCTTGCTCGAGCACCGTCAGCTTCACGCCGCTGAGGCGGAGCGCCACGCCGCTGTCCGACACGGCGCATGCGTTGCCGTTGATGGCGCTGGTGCCCGCCGCGGTGGCCGAGGCCTCCACGCGCAGCTGGGGGGTGCCCCGACAAACGTACACCTCGTCGAGGTACGTCGGCATGCACACCCTTGTGAGCCGGCGGGGGAGGCCGTCGGCGGCGGCAACCATGAACAGCTGCAGACAGAAGTCGATTGTGGTGGGGTGCAGCTGGTAGTTCGTCTCTGCGGACCGGTGGCGGTCGACGATGCTCGCGGCCGCCGTGCTCCGGCCGGGCTGGGCCGAGATGTCGGCCAGCCCTTGGAACTCGGGGCCGTAGTTCAGCCCGGCGCTCTTCATGGCGCGGTAGCAGGCCGCAGGTGAGGCGAGGCGGGCGTGCTGTGCGGCCGGCTGCCGGCCCGCGGGCACAGCAGCGCCAGCCCGGACCTGGCCGGCGCAGTGCTTCACCCACACCTCGCCGTTGAAGGACGAGACGGAGAAGGCGAGCCAGTCCGAGTCGAGGTCGGACGTGAGGCGGACCGGCCGCATGTGCAGTACGATCTCGGCGGGCTCGGCCTCGCGCAGCACGAGCGCGGCCTTGATGTCGACCTGGCGGAGCGCGAAGCCGGGCGCCGGCTGGGCCGCCAGCTGGCGCACCGCCTCGCCGGCCATGGCCAGGTACGCGGCCGCGGGGAAGACGACGTCGTCGCCGATCTTGTGATCGCGCAGCCACGGCGCGTCGTCCAGGCGCAGCACGTTGCGCCACGCCGGCTCCAGGTCGGTCGTCTCGAGCACGCGGCAGCCCAGCAGCTCGTGCGGCGGGAAGCGGCGGAAGCGCCACTCGCGCGCGACGCGGCTCTCGCTCCAGTAGCTGACGCCGTGCTTCCACGAGTAGGGCGGCAGGTCGGTGAGCACTGCCGCGCCCGCGGTCAGCGCCGCGACGTCGACCGGCACGGCCTCCTGGTACAGCCGGCCGAGCGCGCTGAGCAGCGCGCGCGTGCCGTTCTCCTTGCGCACCAGCGTGGCGACGTACGCGCGCGAGGGGTCGACGCCGGCCTCGTGGAAGATCTCGCGCAGCGGGCCGGCCAGCGCCGAGTGCGGGCCGATCTCGACGAACAGCCCGTCCTCCGGCCCGTCGCGCACCAGGGCGCGCGCGGCCGAGTGGAACAGCACGGGCGACTCGAGGTTGGCCCGCCAGTACGCCGGCCCCAGCGCCGCGCCGTCGGTGACCGGCTTCGCGCTCACGCTGGAGAAGAGCGGCACCGCCGGGGCCGCCGGGCTCACCACGCCCTCCAGCAGCCCCTCGTACAGGTCGCCGACCTCGTGCATGTGGTGCGAGTGGTACGCCATCTCGACCTTCAGCCGCCGCACGAACACGTCCGGCCGCTCGGCCTTGACCCGCGCGATGACGGCGTCGAGCGCGTCGGCGTCGCCGGACAGCGTGACGCTCTTCGGGC
>JAJJID010000582.1:0-20659 GCA_022204955.1 Macrophomina pseudophaseolina
GCCTGTTGCGCCATGGCCATTCTGGGGCCGCTCTTCTTGATGATCCAGCCGGTAAGGAGAAGATTCAATACACCTGTTTACATCGAGTTAGCTCGGCCTCGTTACATCCATCTCAGGCTCCACACTTACCAACAATGGTCGTAGACGTCCCGGTAAGCGTGACTTGGCGCGCAGTCTCCGCTTCTATTTCGTGGACGGCGCACCTGTCGCCTCCGGGCGGAGGAAGGTCATGCGTCTTGTAGTACTCTTCGCAAGTCATGAGGCGAAAAGCATAGAGCATCCTGGCGTTGTGAGTTGCGGGCTTGGTAGGAGCGCTTGATTGGCGGTTTGACTCACGGCACTTGAGTGAAAGACAGCGACAGGCTCATGATGAAACCCATCAACAAAATCCTCGCGACGACCCACGCGTTCTGCTTTTTCGACTCCTGCACCTCGTGCTCCTGCTGCTGCTGCTGCTGCTGCTGCTGCTCGCCCGCCAACAGCGGCGTTGTCTCCGTTTCCACAGCCATCTCGCCGGACTCAGGGTCTGGCCGGAAGCAAAAGAAGGGTAAGGGTGAAGAGTGCAGGAAGAATCAGCAAGGCGGGGAGACGGGGGCGCTGGGATGGCGTTAACTGGGCTTCGGCTGTCGTGCGCCCCGGCCCGGGGCAAAGATAAGACTAAAAAAAAGCTTCGCCGCCTTTCGTCGGAGGACCGCGCGGCTCGGCTATGTTGCTGTTTCTGTAGCGCGGCCCCTGCATGGTTGCGCGATATACGAGGAGAAGGTCGCAGGGTAGTCCGACAGCGGAGAGGGCACGGGATAGCATGGAAAGAGAGCTTCGACAAGAGGGCCTGGGAGGCCATCAAAGAACTCACTTCGCCGCCTTGCCGTATGCGGAAAAACTCTGCAGCGTCATATTGCCTCTTCGGGCAGCGCCCTGGGTTCTTTGAGGGAAGTGTGGGGTCTTGGCGACAGCTGGCCCGGGTCCACTTGGCACAAACACACACACACACACACACACGGCAGACATCTCTTCTGCCCGCCTACTTTCCTGCCTCTCTTGGCAAAGAGCAACGACTTCGCAGTGAGGGATTAATCGAATGTAACACGGCGCCTCACTCTGCTTATTGCGCCTCTCATCATGAGGCCCCCTTATCGCTTCCTTTGAGCCAGACTCCTGCGGGGCTGGGGCGGTGTGCCTAGTAAGCAAGCGGCTTCGGAGCAAGCCCCCCGCTCTCTGGACGGCTCTGGCGGCCACCTGCGAGGCTGGTTTGCTGTGCTACCTCTGTGCAATCAGAGCCGCCATTTTCAGTGGCCCGGCTCCTTGCCGTCCAGAAGAGCCGCTGATCCGCCCCTCGACCCAACGAAGGACGACCTGCGTGCAAAGCACGTCACCGTCGCTGAGCGAGTGTGTACACTGCGACAGTCCGAACTACGCGCGGGAGCGTCTGATGCAATACCCGGATTGCGGCCCGAGTCACGTACGCTCTACTCCTTTTGTTAGATACATACATCTTCTCCGCAGAAGGCCTAGGTCCTGGCGCAGGCAGACTCGAACTGTGGGGGAAAAATTCAGCTACCCTGCCGACGATCGGAGTGCCGTAGGTATCTAAACACGGATGAACGCGCCCGAGACAGCCAGCAGCTGCTGGCCGGACGCCACTGCGGGCACCTGGAATCGCGGCCAGGTACGATCAACCGCCATGCTCCCACAGACATGCCGCGACGCCATTTCTACCGCGCACTGCCTCGGCCGACGCACAACTCTGGATCGCCGGCTGTCTCTGTGTCATCAAAGACTACCCCGCCGAGTGGCGCGCATGTCACGCGTCTACTAGTCTGCGCGGCTTGTCCTCGCCGCCGCCGCCGCACCCGGCGCAACCGCCGGTGTCCTCCAGCCATTCGGGACTGCGATATCGACGACGCTGTGTTCCTTCGTCTGGCTGCGAGGGGTCAGCTCCGCCGACGCTGATGTCGACCCCCGCGGGGAGTATCCTCAGCACGCGTGCGTGGTGCGCACAAGGCGCGTCGACGCTGGCGCGGCGTGTCGCGTGGGGATTTCGGCAGCTGTGCAGTATCGGACTGGTCGGAACATGCGGCAGAAGCAGCAGTTGGCGTCCATTGCGCGAGATTGCTCGTGGCAGGGCTTGATGTACGTGGCAAAGGAGCTCCTTGTGCTCGCCCGCATGGTGGCTGAGACGGAGAGGGTGACGGCAGATCGACATTTTTTCGGGTGCTGGTAGAGCGCGCTGGCGATGCGCTGCTGTGGCCACAGAAGCAGGTGAAGTGGTTGTGGAGGTCTGGGGAGGTAGCGGGCCTGCCGCCGTGGTCGCGGGCGTCGACGATGGGGAGCTGTGCATGTGTTTGAGGAGGGCTCTAGATCTCGAATGTGAGGTGCGAGCTCGAAGAAATTCGGACAAAGCTCTTTGCCTTGGAAGCGCGGCTCATCTCGTCTCGTCTCTGATCACCTCTCTGTTTGGCAGGAGCTGCAAGTTGGATAAGTTCAAGTCCGCACTTCAGATACAGTATGTGGACAGCAGTGAACTGTGTGGCGTGAAAATTCTTGACCAGGTAGATGGCATGCTAGGAGACAAAACTTTGCACTGCTTTCGCTGGTTTGGGAGCATCCTGGTCGAAGTCTAACTTGGAAATTGATTCACGACATCGGTGTATAACCGTTCACAGATCACCCTTATGTGCAAATATCCTTTTGTGAAAATCGGCCAATTGCTTATGAACGAAAAGCACAAAATCGTTTTTGAAATCAATGAAACGTCTGTGCAACGCTTAGTGAGTCTCTGAAGGACCCAGCAGCAGACGAAGGATCTGGATGACAGAAATACGCCACTGAGTCGGTATCAAAGTCGGTATACTTGTTCCCCGATATACACAGGTGGTTGAAAAATTCGTCCAAATATCAGTGTATGCATTTTGACCACAGAGTTACGTCGAGATGGGTGCTTTTATTAGCCATTGCTCAATCAGAGGTCCGACATTCTAACTAACGCGGGTAAGCAAAACTCGTGGCAACCCACAAATAGCCTGAAGCCTTTTACTAACAGCTTCTGTCTATTGAGATATTGCCCCGACCTTTCGGCAAGAGACAATGGCCCAGATAATCGATATTTGGCTTGAGGATTCAGAACCATCGAGAAGCCGAGAATCTTTTGCCGAGGCGGCCGAGTGGATAGTTCGGGTGAAGGAATTTGTCCGAGAAGTCATCAAAGAATCACCAGAAGCTTTCGTCGCCTATCAGGGTGTTTGCATGGCCCTTCCTGTACTTACGAATCCGGGACACACGGAGGGCTCCGAAGCATTCATATACGTGACATCTCTGATTATATTTCTTTCCGTAGCCGTAATACGCTGAGAGTTGAAGCAGTCCTCCGGAGATAAGCACACTCGTCGTTTTGACCATTCACGGCAGTATGGCTGCTTCAGCCCTCTACGTGGCGACGAAACTCGATGTAAATTTTCGAATATTGCATTTTATAGAGTGATGATTGTTCTTATTTGTTTTGTATCTGATAGTGAACAAGGAAATATATGTAGATCAACCGAAGCACCAAATGTCAAGGAGAGGCCGGCATCACGTTATATACAAGATCTTTCACAGAGATAGAGACAGAGCTCCAAAGCGCCCCACATACCTGCCCTAGACGGATTGTCGCTCAGAGTTTTACTTACACACCAGAGTCCTCCTCCTCGATCGAGTTCGCCTCGGAGTAAGTAGACCAAGCCGAGCAGGTGTCATTGAGGACGTCGTAGTCGATGAGGCTATCCTGGATCTCGGTGTAGCGCTCCAGGATCTGGAGGGCAAAGCCCTCGCTGGTGTGCCAGCCGATGTGGCAGTGCATCAACCACGCGCCCGGGTTGTCGGTCTCGAAAGCCAGCACCAAGTAGCCAGAGGAATCAAGCATAGCCGTGTCGCGGCGCGGAGGGTTATCCAGAGTCAGAGTAACGTCGGAACTGTAAGAGCCGGTGCCCGCAGCCAGGACGAAGAAGTCGTGGCCGTGAAGGTGGATTGGGTGGGGCACAGCGTTGTCGGTCTCGATGACGAAGAAGTACCATTGGTCCGCGGTGTCAAGTTGGACAACACCCGATGTGTCAGTGAACGTCAGATTGTCGTTGTAGACCTGCAGAAGGGTGGGATTCTCCCACTCGACTTCCATAGAGGTCTCGTTCATGTACCAGCGGAAGAGGTTGTCCGAGTTGTAGCCGACCGAAACAGCCTCGGCCAGGGAGGTACCGGAGGTAGCAGTCTTAGAGACATATGGGACCTAAAGATCACAGTCAGCGCGCCTGCTCTCTCCAAACGACCGTGAATCTCTAGCACTTACGAGATCAGAGCTGTCCTCATCGACACAGGCATCAGTGTAGTCACTGTGGAATCATTAGCGGAGAGCTCGGAAGATGCGGACACGGGGACTTACTAAGCAGTGGTTTCCGGAGTACCAGTTGATGATCCGTAGTGGATTATGCCCTTGATGTCATCTGCGTTATCGTTGTCTGAGCAGGCGGTCTGGGGAATAGCGCGAAGCCAGAAATCAGAAGCAACAGAAGCCTGGTCTGCCGTAACAATGACGTCGTAGCGCTGACCCATGCCAATGTCCAGAACAGTAGTCTCGTATGGCTCAATGGGGACCAGGTCCATGGCGATAACCTGGAGGGTGTGGTTATCGATCGAAAACTTGAAGTGCGAGTCTACAGCAGCGTTGACAAGACGAAGCCGGTAGCTGGTACCCTCGGTCAGGCTGGCCTCCCAGCGGGATCCAGTAACTGTTCCGGAGTCGTTGTAGATGTTGGTTCCGTTAATGAGACCGGTGTCAAGCGTAGGAGGGCCGCTGCTCTGAGCTGAATCGTAGAGCTCGTCAACGGTTGAGTGATCCCAATCATTGAGAAACATGATGCCGAGGTCCTCGTCATAGTTTGCAGTAGCGGGACCATTGATAACGATGCCACCGAAAACACCCTCCCAGGCCTGCAGGCCAATGTGAGAATGGTACCAGGAAGAGCCGTACTGCGTGGCCTTCCACTCGTAGGTGTAGGTCTCGCCGACCGCAATCGGGCATTGGGTAATAGACACTACACCATCATTCTGGTTCGTGTAGTTCTGCCGGATACCGTGCCAATGGATGGAAGAGCCATTGCCGCTCGTGGTAAGGTCGTTGTAGACAGTGACTTTCACTGTGTCGCCCCAGTCGGCGAAAATGGTGGGGCCAGGGATGCTGCCGTTCACCGCCATGGCAGAGCGCGAGATGCCATCGGGCGAGACGGTCACGTCGCTGACGACGAAGTAGTACTCGCGGGTGACCCCCGTGTCGGGTCCGTCGTTGTAGTAGTCGGTGCTGATGTCGTAGTCGCACCACACAGTGCGGTCGTCGGCGGTGTTGCCAGTGCAAGTGGAAGTAGCTGCTGAGCTGGTGGAACTGGCGTTGGCTGAAGCAGAGGAAGAGGAAGTGGTGGCGGCTTGCGGCGCAGCAGCCGAGAGGCCCAGGAGGGCGGTGGCCACAGAGAGGTAAGAAGCCCTCATGCTGGCTGTGGAAGAAGACGAAAAACAAGAAAACGGAACAGCGACTTCAACGAATGGATGCCAGTGAGGAGAAAGAGGGGGCTGGTCAAGAGGGGAGTAGAGAGTGATTGTGGTGCTGATGAGTGATGATCCAAATGGAGCCGTGGCGAGATGGCAAATCTTTTATCACTGGACAGTGATGCATCGTAACTCCGCAACACATCCCAAATGGCATAGCTCTCAGTATTCTCACCGATGCAGGAACGCGTGGCGGCGCAGGCGGGGCCGTGTTTACGAGGGTTGAGGAATTCACTAAGGACAGGGGCGGGCCCCGCTACTGTTCAGTAGGGGGTAGCAGCCGCAAAACGTAGGTGTGCATGGAGTCTGCACCTAGATAGATTGGGTGGCATTGCTACCGTCCCTGCCGCCAGGTACGGCCGAGGAAGAGGCGATAGGGCAGGCCACGAGGCCGGGCTCCCATTGGCGCTGGGATAGAGCGTTTCCGGCGCATAGAGCTCGGGTACCTATACGAGAGGCTGGAATTGCGAAGACGCCCCAAACGTGCGGGCGGTGTTGTCCCGAATCTGACTCGGGTTGTGCCGATGATCTGCGTACCCGGCGGCGCAACACTTTACGCGGCCTTGGCAAGTTGGCGGAGTCTCCGCCAGAACGCGTCAGCAGAATGCCTGAATGAGCCTCAGTGTCTCTCTCGGGAATCCCGATCCCCCTCGATGGCCTCGTGGAAACCTACGAACAAGCTCCCGATATCTGCGGGCGCTAGAATGACGCGAGGCTTAGGCGCAGCTGCGGCTCCAAACTTTTGCCTGTTCCGGTATCTCAAGCGTGCCGGCAGGTCTCGGGAGTAGCGGCCGAGGCGTCATCCGCACTGCGCCCAACGCTGCGGAGAAAGCTGAAGCCTGGGCCGAAGATAGTTTCGGTGAATTCTAGAGGCCCACGGAGAATTCGTGCGGTGTACATGTCGATGAGGCTCAATGCGGTCGGCCTTTGAAGGCCGTTGACACAATCCAGGGCCTGTCTGGAATTGAGTGCGGTACGACCTTGGCGCCAAGGGGTCTGATTGACAGCTAAGCTGATCTTCTCCAACGCGCTGGCTTGTCCCTGGTCCTTCTGCAGGGCTGAGCTAGACTCAGTCATGGCTGGCAATGGGTTCCTGATGTCGTCGTCATCGCAAAAGTAAAAGCCCCCTATTTGGCTGTCCGACTACGCAAGCACGGTTAGGTGTGCATTAGCCCGGCGCCTCCTCCGAGCACCGGTCCGCCAGCCGCCAGCCTTAACCAGTCGTGGCTGCGTCATCCGTGCTTTCTCCGGCATGAAGCATTGCTTACGCCCGCCATCTCGCCGATTGAGTACCTGTTTCAATGTGAACCTAAGCCCCGCGTGCGTTTATTGTTTGACTCGTTAATCGTTCGCTATCCCCAAACCGGCTGCGAAGTAGGTGGGCCGTGGCTAGCTTTTTCCTCGTTCGACGTGGTCCCAGCGGCCTCAGCCGCATCCCACCCTAGCGAGGCTTGCGAAAACCCAAGTCGTGGCACGGGGTTCAGAACGCCGCTTGTGGCACCGCCGCGTACGCCGAGTCATCGTCATGGCTTGTGCCTCTGATAACGGCCGGGATGGCTCGGCCTTAGGCGGGAAAGGCTGAGGTGAGTTTGTAGGTAGAGAAAGAGGTCTACTCACGCCAACTCGCAACCCGTCTGCGCGTATATACCGTCACAGCCCACCTTCGCCCCGAATATATGAAACGAAGGCCACCCTCTCTCAACATTGTGATCTTCAAAAGCCCATCGTTAGACTTGTTACTCCTTACAGAACCTTACCTTCACTGTTACGCTCTCTAACTTTAAAGAGACTTTCATTCAGCCAACATGGTTTCCTTTGCCAGCATCATCTTGCTTGCAACCAGCAGCATCGCCTCCGCTGCCTCTTTGCAACCTCGTGCCGCCGAAGCCATCCAGAACAGAATGCTTTACGCCTACGGAGCGCAGCCCGATTCCGGAATCGGCGGCGTCCGCTTGACCTATGGTGACGGTGGGTAAACATCCAGAGAATCGAAATTTGCAGGAACTAGAGCTGAAAACGGGAAACCAGGCACTGCCTTCGTCGGCAACCGCCCTCCTTCCAACGTTTCTGTCGCCTCCAATATCACCTTCTCTTGGGACTCTTCCTCGCAACCTATTGCCATCAGCCCGAACTCTACGGATGCCAACTTCACATCCGCCTACTTTTACATCAATCCCAATGATGACGCCTTCGACAGCGTCCAGCTCAGCAGCACCGCACCCTCTGAGAACGTAAGCAAGCCCTTTTCACCATACGGCAAGCGGGCAGTAGAGACTGACACGGAGCGAACGGGTAGTACACCGACACCGGCTTCGTCTTCTACGGCAACTGGCTCTTCTGGAAGTCCGACAGCGGCGTCCTGCAGTCCAAGTTCTACGCCACGCCCTCGGGCGAAGACGGCGTGTGGACGCTCAAGTGGAACTCTGCGGATTCGGACGACGGCAGCAGTGTGCCGATCTCGCTGAGGTCGATCGCGCCGGCCAACAATAGCTGAAGACTTCGCTAGCAACAAGGCGTGCGGAGGACTAAGCTCGAGGCCGCCTGCGTTCCAAAAGCTCCACGAGGATTACATAGGGCGCTCCCAGGGTCGGGCTCTGGAAAGAGGCGTAGGAAGGAAACAATAGTTGCGGAGGATTAACCCTCATTCCACCTGTAGATTTTCCCAATATCCAAATTTGCTTCTTCTTTTTTTTCTCCTTCGTGTCGCTATCGATTAGTTGTGTATCGAAGGTGAAATGATTTGCGCCCACTCCTTCCTACTCTGCATTAAGCGCGTTGACCATCTTGCCCTCTTTCGTGCTCAGCGGGCGTAAAGCCCCGGTATTCTTGAGGACTGGGCTCTGGCTTCACCGATGTTCAGCGGGAGACTCAATAGCGCTCCGCCGTCGGCATGCTTAACCGGCTCTGTCATCAACGTCTCTAAGCCGCCTTCCGCTGATCTCATACTCCTTCAATATAGCCTAGTTCTCCTTCTAGAAGCCATCCGGTAGTATGGATCTTGACCGCTGATACAACGCACTATTAAACAAATAGTCCCGGGTCTCGCATCTCCTGACCGATGGGCGCGCAAGAAGCACGGTGAAGGTCTCGATGTCCCCGGAAGAGGCCGCCATTGTCGGCGGGGAGCCGTCCCGAATAACACCGAAGGTCGAAGTCCAGAACGCTTCCGCTGGAACACCTATCGGCCATAACGCGGTGGTTGTCGGGGGCCCCTGAGCCTCGCTCGAAGGAGTGAGACAGCAGGCCCACGAGTACTAGGCTATGCGCAATCACCGAAATTCCCTATTTGCTGTAGATGGGAATGGTCTCTCGGGTTCAGATGCCTCAAGCTTGGGTTTCTCGGGTAAATGGTTGAGGAGAAGTTCGTGTAGCTGACGCGGCATCTGGGTGGAGAGCGGCGGCACATACCGGCCACGTGCGTCTCACAGCAGAATTCGAGAAGTCGGCGGCACACTTGCCCGCAGAGCTCGCTTGAAAAGCCGCATCCCCAGGATCAAGGGTTGCAACGATCGAGGTGCGGGAAGAAAGCCTTGTTGGCGGCTGAACACCAGTCATCGGGTAAACTTCTCCTGTCAGTCTCCGGGAGTAACGTTACGGGTCCTACTGAGGTATTTAGTTTCCAATTTCTCCGGCAGATCTGCATGGAGAAGTGCCCATCCCGTACATGCGCTGAGACAGGATAAGAATATTTCCATGGAGAGTCCAGTCTGTGAATACGCTATACACGGCATGTTCGGCCTGAGAGCGCTCGATCGCGCCAAGAATGAGAACGGAGAAATAATAAGGAATATTGCCGCTGTTAAAGCTTCAGCAGGATAGCGCCTACTAGGTGTAAAGCGTGATGGAGCTAGGATCAAGTATCCGTGCATTTTTACAGTTCACCGTTACTGCTCGAGCACTGCAATACGTATAGCGCATTGATACCCAGGGCCTTTCGCGGGAGGCCTGACTAGGAGGCCCTTGTCGGCAAAGGAGGTGGCTGTTTTGCTGAGGTCGCAGACTCGACGTTCAATGTTCGGACAACAGAGGACGAGCGACAGGACACAGGTATTTAACGAGCGATCCGGCTTTCTGTATACTCATTTGGTCTTGATTTATTCAGTGAGGTCCAAATAAGCTGTCTTGCTCAAATGTGCTCACTTTCTTTTCGTGTTCATCCTCTTTCCTCTCTTGGTGCTGGTTTCGGAGATAACGTTCATTCTCGGATCTCCGAGCTCCAATCCGACGCCACCACACTAACTACTCCCTAAGCCAGAGATAATAGTAGGAGTCTGAAACCTCTTCATGACTGGTGTCCAGGAAATAACCTCCCGAGCTACTACGTGCGGCCAATGCGCGAGGATGCGTTACTCCCTATTTTCCCGGCAGGCGGACTTGGCAAGACTAAGCTGGACCTGGCGATGTGAAGGCTGATGCGGGTAAGCAATTGCGCTCCAAGCCCGCGCAAAGGCAACTCTCCGAACACATCGTTCAGCTGTAGCCACTGCTACGAAGCATGACACCAGCCGTTGCATAGCTTCAGGCCTAGCAAGCAGCATGCTTCAATCCATGGCAACAGCTACTTGATGAGTGGCCAAGAAAATCTCCTCGAAGTCTCTCAGGAACATTCGTGCTGACCATTCAGGAGATCAGCAGAGAGGGTTGCTTTGGACACAGCGACACGGTTGAGAGGCGCGTCAGCCGCAATTATTGAACCTTCTTTGTCTGGCCGCTTCTCCTCGGTGAGGTTGCCAGTGGATGCGATGCTGTCCTCGCCCAAATTATCCTCGTCATCCATAGCTTTCAGGATCTCGTCTTCAACCTTGTCTAGCTCTTTCAAGATGAATGCGATAGTAGCGTCCCTTGCCTTCTCCAGCTTCACCAGCGCCTGCACAGGCATGGCCTTGTAATCCATCGGCTTCTTCGGCGTCGTGGGTTTGACCTCGCCTCCAGCCGCGCCCTCCACTGCCCCCACCACCCTCTTCTTCTCAGCCAGCAACCCCCTCAACACCTCAATGCTACCATCCCTCTCGACCAACACCTTTTCCAGTTCCGCTTTTGACCGCCTGTCGACCCCCTCCCCCACCTTCGCCTTCTTCGCCCCTCCGCCCTCGGCCTCTGCCGCAGCCGCTGTCACCGTTCCCGTCGTCGTAGTCGTCGCCGTCGCTGCCCTCCACGCCCTAACCGCCTCACGCGCACACCCCTCAATATGCTCGAACCGCACCGGGCCCAGCATCACGCCGCCGTACCAGCGCGCGACGCACACGGCGCCCTGCACGCCCATGCCCTCGAGCACGCGCGCCAGGCGCCTGCCGGCGAAGGACTCGCCGTCGTCGTCGTGGCCAGACTGGAGCACGCGGGCGGAGGGGCCGAGCAGCGAGCGCTGGGCGGAGGGCTTGCGCCAAGCGGCGATGCGGTGGGTGGCGGTGCGGAAGTCCGGGTGGGCCTGCAGCGCGGCGGCGGAAAGGGTGGGCGAGAAGTGCGCGACGAAGATGGACTGCCGGTCGCTGATGGGGGCGGAGCGGTAGATGTGCGAGGAGGAAGAGGAGGAGGAGGCCGCGGCGGGGCCGGGGGCGTTGCTGGGAGAGCGGGTGCGCTTGAGGGACGACATTGCGCCGTGCGGCGGTCGGTGTTGAGGGCTTTTGGTGGAATGAGGGAGTTGGAGGCTGGAGGCTGGAGCTTGGGCGAACGCGGGGAATGACGTGCGCGCGGATGCGCCGGGTAGGCTGGGCGTGGGTCGCACGTGGGCGGCGCGTGCTGGGCGCGGAGCGGCCGGGCGGACGAGCCTCAACACCAAACGCACACCTCAAAGAGCAGCGCATGCGGGGCCCCGCTTTCCGCGGAGATGTTCAAGAGATCGGCGCTCGAGGGCGTCTATTCACCCTGCGCTCGCACACCTCGCTCTGCGCTGCCGCCAGCCGCTAAGTCCATTGCAGCGAATCGTTTCACTCCCTTAGGTAACATTTTCTCGTCCTTGATCCCACCTCTCATATATTCCCTCCCTCGCTGCCTATGGCCCATGTCCAGTCCTGCTCTCCCATTCCCTTTCCTCCTTTCTTCCCGCTTCATGCGCCCGTCTCCCTCACGCCTCTTACCTCGTTCTCCAACGAGGATCCGTTTCCAAACTTGTGCAGGCCCCTCACATCCTCCAGGTTCTGAGAGCTTATACCGCCCTTCTCGATGTCAGCATGCTCCCCATACGGCACTCCGTCGATGAGCGGAGCCTCCTGCTCGTACAAGTACATGTACCAGTAGTATCCTCCGCAGAACAGCGCTCCGCCCAGGATATTTCCAATCAACGCGGGGATGATGCCTTTCCAGATGTATAGGCCTACCGTGATTTTAGGGTTGCCCACCCAGATGCCCATCGGGATGAAGAACATGTTGGCCACCTACGCAATCAGCCAAATCTCCCCGGAGAGCAGAGGCGAAGACACCTACCACGTGGTCGAACCCAAGAGACACAAAGGCGAAGATGGGCCACCAGATGCCGATTATCTTGGATGTCAAATCGCGGCCTTGCATGCCGAAGAAGCACCCCAAGCAGACCAACCAGTTGCACCCAATCCCACGCAGGAAGATCATGTGGAAGTCTGGCGTCACCTGCTTCTTGGTCGTGAAGGCAATCACCTCGGACTTGTACGGGTCGGTGCCGAAGACGCCGCCATCTAGAACAAAGTGCTCGGTCAGCTGCTCGTCGCCGGCCACTGCTTTGACAACTTACAGCCGAAGATGATCGAGACCATGAACAACGCTCCCGCCAGGTTACCCCAGAAGGTGATAAACCAGTGGAGCAGCATTCTCCAGATGGACAGTCGACGGTGCAGGACCGACACGGCAGTGTACTGCTCCGTGTCAGCGTCGTGGACCAAGACCCCGAAGAGTATGCTTACCATAAACGTCCCGGTACAGAGGTCAGCGCCCGTCAAGACAATCAACACCAAACCATAAGGGAACACTATGGCCCCAAGGAGCCTCGCCGGCCCAGGCGCATTCTCTTGAAGCCACGAACTGGTGTTTGCCGTGAGGCAGGAAGCTGCGGCGAAGGATAGGAGGCATCCAGCACTGACAGACGACAAGAACACCTTGAGCGGATGCATGCGGCCCTTGTGGACGCCGGCCCTGGAGATAATCTCCGTCACCTGGCTCGGCGTGTACGCGTTGACCGTTGGAGGGCCCATCTTGGATGGCACGTGTCTTCAGGTAGAGCTGCAAGTACTCGACAACGAGATCAGGAGAGCGCCGTGAGCCCAGACGCCAGGGTCCCGCCGTTTCCTTTATCACTTTGCAGCGCAGCGCGACAAACGGGTGCCCGGAACAAGACGAACAATCGCAGCCGCTATCTGTCAGCGCCGTCACCCGAAATGGCTCAGACTCCGACGTGAGACCGGGGTCGGTTATCGACTGCGGGATCCTCTGGATCCACTCGAGGAGCGCCGGCTGGTCCTGGGCCCGTTTCCATCCTTGCTTTTCCCCGCACCATTGGCTTGAGCGCAATCTGGGGAAACAAGAGGTGCGGGCGGCGTAGCTAAGACGCGCTTGGTATCTTCTTGGGCATTGGCAAGACTGGGCACCACCGTGGCTTATGCCATCATCCCACCAGGCCCAATCGCGGAGGAACAGTGTGGGGGGATGGAAAGTGCAGGGCGACACGTCAGGCAAGAAAGCAAGCGCTTTCAGCTCATGCAGGAGATGCTCCCACACTGATAGAAAGTTCCAGCGGCACTCTAAACGCCGGCATCTGACACCCTAGGCACGCCTTGCTGCTACTCCGGCGAACGAACCCAAATCGCCACGCAACCCCCGCCGCGGCCCCCAAGCCGGACTTGAACCTCTGTGAATCTGCGCCAATCAGTCGGAGACCCTTGCTCTCCAGCACTGTGGGATTACTTTTCACCAGGTTTCTCACGTACCTGCACACGCTAGCTTCTGGTCCTGTGCGACGATAAGACGCCGGCAATAGGAGCGCCGTGTCTGACGAGAGGGCCCTGGCCAGTGGGCGCTACGGAGGCGCCTGAGGCTTGCAGTGCCCAAGACTCGCTCCCTCGGACAAGCCCCACCAAGCCGTGGGCTCCGCGGATGCGCCGCTACTTGGCGCTCAAGCCAAAAGCTTCGACACGACCTCCACAGGCCGGCACAGACCCCACGACTTTGATGCGCACACGAAAAACCGATAATCAGCTCCTCGTCAGTCGGTCGGCTACGTTTTGCGACAAGACGACCGTGGATTACAGCAGAGATTGCCGGCAAGAACAGTGTCTCCTCGCGGGCTCGCACCGCAAGCATCCCCAGCCGTGCGCCCGCACCCTCCGGTCATGGTTCCCTGTCTGGGTGGGGCATGACGACATGCATCTGCGCCTCCGCCCATAAGCATCCGCATTCGCCTATTGTAGGCTCAAATCTTTTAGAATTCTGCGCCGCATAGCATCCCACCAATACCGTCCATCGAATGGACGCAGAATCCATGCTCGGAATTCCGTTTGCTTTCGACCACTTAGCTCTTATGAACCTGATCCTAGACAAGGCAGATTGAATTGTGGCGGATTCTTTTCCGCGGGTGCGTACCTCGGACTTCATTGGAGGATCTTCCGCTGCGGTGTTCCCTGCGGCATTTCTCATAAGCCTGAGGTGAAAGTGAAACTGTGTATTCGTCAGCCTTGAAAAGAATTGGCATGAGGCCGGTATCGACAATGTCACAGTCACGCTCAAATGCAGAATCAATAAGCTGACTGAGTCTCGATTTGAGATTAGCCCCGCCATCCACTCAACCCCAAAACAGCAGCCGAGAGACAGCTACTTGAACCTACTTAGCACTAGGGATTCCAGCAACCTATCTTCACCAACTTCTCTTACTAGGGCCTACGATTTGTCTGCGATAAGGATAATTGCACATACTCATTTCATTTTTCAGCCTTTGGTCACGTATGACTTTGATTCTTTTTTTTTTTGTTTTTTTGCCCCATACACGTTTGAAAAGCTGGTCTATCTTCTCCAAACATTTCATCCAAGACGAACCCTTGGTTTCTGTCGCGGTTGCTTAGGCTGTGGTCAGCAGAGCCCTCTTTTTCTGGCTATTCCCTGATGAACACCGGGATTGATTCAATCGGTGTGTCCACTTCCTCCGTAGTTCCTCCTTCGTACTTCGCACTCCCCTCGAACGCTTTCCAGGTCGCTCCCTTAGGGAAATACACCTTCCGTGTCTTGATGCCAGGATATAGCACCGGCGCCACCAGATACTTCGGCCCGAACAAGTACTCGTCCTCCACCTCCCACGCCCTGTCATCGTCCGGGAACTCATAAAACAGCGTCCTCATCACCGGATCGCCCTCCTCATGCGCCTCGCGCATGACCTCGCGCGTATAGGCCCTCAGCCGCTCCCTCACCCGCAAATACCTCTCGCAAATCGCATAAACCTCCTCCCCATACGACCACACCTCGTTCGGCGCACCGCTCCTGCACCCGCTCCCGCCGCCTTTGCCCAGCCTCGGCTGCCGCGGCTCGCGGTCCCCGTGCAGCCGCATGACGGGACAGAACGCGCCCCACTGGAACCAGCGCACGAACAGCTCCCTGAAGGCTTCGTCGCGCGGATCGCCGCCGTGGAAGCCGCCGATGTCGGTCGTCCACCACGGGATGCCGGCGAGGCCCATGTTCAGGCCGGCGGCGAGCTGCGCGCGCAGTGACGGCCAGGACGAGGCGATGTCGCCGCTCCAGACAAGGGCGCCGTACTTTTGGGACGAGGCCCACGCGCAGCGGAGCAGGTTGACAATTTGCGTTTGACCGGCGGCGTGTTGGCCGGCGTGGAAGGCGGCGGCGTAGTGCAGCGGGTAGAGGTTGCCGATTTGCAGGTTGGGCCCGGCGTGGTAGCGGTAGTTGTCGAAGTCGTAGACGGTGTATTCGGCTGCGGAGTGAGCTAAGGTGTCGTGGGAGGGCGGCTTGTGTGAATACAGGACGCAACTTACGCTCCGCTTCGTCGCACCAGAAGATGCGGATGCCCTTGTCCCAATAGTTCTTCTTGACTAGTTTCCAGACGTATTCGCGCGCCCCAGGATTGGTGAAGTCGGCGTGGACGGTATCGCCCTGGAAATCCATGGCCGTCCTTATCCCGCGATCCGTCCGGATGAGGTAGCCATGCTCGACCATCTCCGCGTAGTTCTCCGACCGCTTGTCGACCGTCGGCCAGATCGACACCATCAGCTCAATCTTCAGCTCCTTCAACTCCCTCACCATCGCATCCGGATCCGGCCAAAAGACCGGATCGAACCTCCACTCGCCCTGCCTCGGCCAGTGGAAGAAATCCACCACAATCACATCAATCGGCAGCCCCCGCCTCCGGTACTCCCGGGCCACGCCCAGCAGCTCCTCCTGCGTCTGGTACCGCAGCTTGCACTGCCAGAACCCCAGCCCGTACTCGGGCATCATCGGCACCTTCCCCGTCACGCCCGCATACGCCCGCTCGATCGCCTTCGGCCCCGCGCCCTCGCCCGCAACAACCCAGTAGTCCAGCGCGCGCGTCGCCGCGGCCTCGAAGCTGCGCACGTTCGTGCCCAGCACGGCGCGCCCCACGCCCGGATTGTTCCACAGGAAGCCGTACCCGCGGCTGCTGACCAGAAACGGCACGCTGGCCTGCGAGTTGCGCTGGGCGAGCTCGACGTCCGCGCCGGCGAGGTCGAGCAGCCCGTGCTGGTACTGGCCCATGCCGAACAGCTTCTCGCCGCGCGCGACGCCCTCGAACCGCGCCGTCAGCGCGTACGCGTCGCTGCCGGGGATGGGCGCGAAGTCGCGCGCGGCGATCTCGAGCGCGCTGCACTGCGGGTCCGTCACGTCGAGCCGGTTGCGCGCGTACTCGGCGAGGAGGAGGGCCTGGGTGTGGGCGTTGTGCAGGGTGAGTTTGCCGCGGGGCGTGAGCGTCGCGCGGATGGCGCCGTTGGTGAGGGTGGCGTTGGGGCTGCTGGTGCTGTCGCTCCCAGCATGGGGGATGGTGATCGCCGGAGCGGCGGGGAGGGCCGGCGGCGGCACGTCGAGGGCCCAGTCTTCGGCCGGCATGTGCGAGCATTTGGTGGCGCGGACGCGGACGGCGTTGGGGCCCCACGGCTCGATCCAGAGGGTTTCGGCGTCGTAGCGGTAGATGAGGCGGTGGCCGTCTTGGGAGAACATGGTGACGGGCTGATGGGAGGGCTGGATTCCGAGGAAATGGGCTTGGATGGATGAGGGTGTGTGGTGAGCTCGACTTTCCCGAATGGGAAAGGAAGCGATTCGGAGGACCAATTAGGACGCGAAACGTCCACGAGTATCTCTATAGCACAGTGGTCTGTGGCGCTGATTCCTCCTAGTATCTCTCGGAAAGAGAGCTCGAAGGTGAGCGTGTATAGAAGGAAAAGTACCTGGACGATACCCCGCATTCAGATGATACCACTGCGCGACGTGGCGTACCCAAGGCTTGACGATGTCGTGCAGCAGTTTCTCCGGTGGGCTGGCATCTTGCGTCCTATCGGGTGAATGCTGCGCGAGAGCCAAGACCAGCCCCGCTTTCTCCTACAGAACACCATTGACAAGAGTCGGCGCTCAGAACCCAGCTCTCGTGAGGATGTGCATTGTTGGTTAGAATAGTGTCTTCCGGTGTTGATAGAAGCCCCAACCCACTCGTCCGGCCACTACCGGGCTCATGCTTCGTTTATCGCGGAGCCATGAGCGCTTTCACCAGTGCTTGGTCTGAGATTTATCATGTCTCTGCCGTTCATGAGGAAAAGACCGTCTGAGTTTAGGGCGAGCTTGGAAACTTCGTCACAGCCCCAGTCGGATCTGAGATCGATCACTTGTGCGAGACAGCTCTCTTCCTTCCTTTCATCTGCATCCAGCCAAGTAACAGTTAGCCTCAAAGCTCCGGGCGGCAGAAGTGACTGCGTGGAGCAGATAGAGGAAGCCACATGGTAGTTGACCTCCATGTGGATACGGCTGGTGTGAAACCTTATCGGGACGCAGTCTGGCAGCAGCGAAATGCAAGTCTCTTCACCAGGTGCGAGGTCTATCACTTTCCCCGCTGAAGCAGTAGGTGTTGGAAGGAGAGAACCGCGTGTTGGAGGAGAGAGGGATCGCGGAATCGAAGCGTCCAATAACTGACGTTCTACGTCCCCGTTCATTTTGTTGGCTGGCAGATCGTCTGACTCTCCTACAGAAAAGACGCCTTCTTCTGCGGGAGCCCTGGGTCTTGGAGCCTCGGTTACGTGAGCTTTATCGCCATCGTCACTGCCATTGTCCCTTGGAGGCGGTGAAACGGCAGCAAAAGCGCTGTCACGACGTGCCTTGTTGGCCAGAGCAGTACTCTCCGCGCTTGGATCCAAGATAGTGCTGCTGCTTACGGCGGAAGCCTCCGTCGCAGACAGTGATCGGACGCTGAATATCCTGCTCTCGTTGGAAAATCTGTGGAATACTCTGCAGCCGACCAAAGACAATCTGATCTGTTCCTCAACACGCCGCTGAAATTGTCTGTAGACTTCCTCCATCCGGGTGCGTGATTGCTCCGGCAGGCGCGAAGCACTGAGATCTGGCAAGAGCCACTGACAGTACAATTTTCCATGCGTCCGCGGCGTATAGAATCGGCCATGAGTGGCAAGGAACAGGTTGCAGAGATAGCAGGCGTTCTTGCTCGCGCAAATGACGCGAGGAGTGGAGGCGGCTTGCGGCTCTTGCTCGAAAAACATGACCAGCTGGATCTCGGCATGGATCCTGCCATGATTCTTTGCCTTCCGCAAGACTCGGGATGCGGCGGCCTTGAGATCGCCGCCTAACTGGTTGCAGATGTTTGCGGCGTCGTTCTCCGTATGGCTGATCCTGTGGACACACTGGTGTAAGAGCCCCGCCTGAGAGACCCTGTGCTGGTTCAACCGAAGTAGGGGTTGCTTGGGCCGTATCGAAACCGTTCGAACCATCAGATGGCGGAACATTGGGAATTTCCGAGCAAAAGCCAATAACAAAGGACCAAATCTGACATATTGGGATAATTTATGGACTGTATCTATGAGATACAGCTTCCTCTCTTTAGCAAAAAATGGATCATTGTCAGGAACGGTGTCCACTACTTGCTCAATATTGCAAACAGAGAGCAGATCGCAGACAGCCAACACGATTTGTTGAAGGAAGTAATCAGCTTCTTTTGGCCTTGCCTGAGCCACTTCCAGAGCCTCCAAGCCGTCAAAGGCCCGCTTGAGGTTTCCGCGCGTGTTGCGCAATGACTGGAGCGTGTTCTTTGACAGTGGCCCAGAAACACGTGCCCGCTCGATCATGTCATCGAGAGACCCAAGGATGGATTTCCGGTTGGTCTTGTTTCCCTTTCCCGAAATGGCGTGTCGCGACCGTGTTCGACAAAGGAGGCGTTCTCTGTTGAACTGTATGCTTTCGCGGAGCAATCTAGTCTCGTTTTCTGCCGTCGGGAAGGCTGGAGAGGGGAACAACCGTCAGTCTTGAAACCCAGCGCCAAGGCTATGATACAGACCAGAGCGTGCTTCATCCATAAGTATCGAGCACATGGCCTCCAAACCGTTTCTTAGCCGTGCACAGTCCCCATCGTTCACAGCAATGAAGAGCACAAGGCCTGCCTCTTCGGGCAGCTCTTGCACGCACAGCGCAGATACTTTTGCGGGGTCATCTGTATGAGAAGACAAAAAAGATAGCGCGGAGACAATGCTCTTTTCGTGTCGCAGTTTGAGAACCCGCCCGTCATTATCGTTTCTGAAGCCGTCAGGGAAGTCATTGTTCCGCGGCTGCTCAGGGTGCTCGTCAAGCTCATGTAAAAGGAGAATATCCTCGACTAGACCATCAAGGGCCATTCTTTTCACTGCGAGAAATCTCTTGTCGGGCAACCCAACAAGGAGACGTTGAGCGGCGTGGTCGTTGGAGAACCCCGCTTTCCACACCTGGGCTTATGTCCGGCTCCGAGGTGACACAAAGAGTACACTCTCTCCATGAGTGCCGTGGACGAGCTTTGAGGGCTGGAGGCTATCATAAAATATCTATGGCATTGATATCTCCTGTGCAGATGGAGAGGCCTGATGGAAAACCCTCCCTAACGGCTGGCACCCCTTGTAACTCGCCGTCTATCCTGACTTAGAGATTGTAAAAGCTGTATTTAAATACTGAAATAGAACCTCATGCCCACGCGAGCTTCCCAGAGACCTCTCGGCAAGCGCAGCATGCTTCTCCCCATGCTCATCCACGTGCCCGGGCCTTGCTTCTGCTCTCCATGGCTTCCAGTACCAGTAGGTGAATGTGCGTCTTTTCCACATTTGAAGATTCCCTATCTCCAGGCTAAAGCGCATTATTGCTGCATGCCGACAATAAACACCTCAGACGGGCCGAAAAACCAGTCGAACCCACCCACACCGGCGCATAAAGCGACGCTCCCTCCTCCCATCCAGACCACCAGTCGTCGTTTCAACCACTACCTCGGCGTCCAGACTTTTCTCACCCGCGACAACCAGGCCGAGCATCCCAGACCAACCCAAGCCATGCTAGTCTGTTTCGTTTCACGCCCGTCACCTCCACCCTACCCGCCCCGCTCCACAGTCCAGTCTAGGCACTCCAGCCCAGACGATCTGGGCCAGACCATCCACCGCATCAGCACATGCGCGTCCGGGTGGCGTAGGTGTGCGTACCTGTTGCCGCACCACGATGTGCGTACGTACTGGGGCTAGCGTACCCTGCGCCAAAGTCCCCCTTTAGCCTGCGCCACACTTGTCACAAGGCCCGGTCATGCACCCTGCCTTAGCCACTCCGCACTGCCTGCCTGCCGCATGAGGCAACGCAAAAAGGCCTTGTTAACGGCCGGTAGAGGAGCCGCAGTAGATTTCAGTGGTGAAGAAGCCGGAAGTGCGAATGTCATGACGTGGAAGGGTGATGCGTCAGCTCGGGGAACACCTCCGAAAAAAGAGCCAACACAGCTCTCCAGTCTGGTGCTATCATAGCGCCGATGATTTTTGCGATCGCCCACGAGGACCTTTGTTTCTTTCTTTTTTTTTTTTTTTTTTTTTTTTTATTTCTTCGCAGAACGAAGCAGACATGACAATCTCCCCAAGCCTCTCCCTTCTGCCCGCCCAGCCCCGGTCCGCGTCCGCGTCTC
>JAJJID010000583.1:0-20645 GCA_022204955.1 Macrophomina pseudophaseolina
TGTTCTGGGAGGTACTGACAGTTCTGGGAAGCACAAGCGTGTTTCATAAGCGGCCAATGCTTTGTGGACCGTGAAAAGAATTCGAAATGAGGAAGGCTCCGCCTCTGTGGCTATAAAGAAGCCTTCATGGCCATTTACGGCCGCTGAAGCAGCAATGGTGAGGCCCGACCTCCTGTATATGTGGGGCATTCTAACGGCCTCTCGTATCCAGTCCTCTGAGCTTTCTTGGATAATACCGAGCATGTCTACCCAAAGAAAACCGACATCGAATTTGAGGCACACGGCCATGGCGTCTTGTATTGCTTCCGGAAGCGCAGACCAGTCGATTGCTCATTTCCTCTTGTGAAGACCTGCGGAAATTTTTGTGTGAGGCAGCAAAATTCTCTAGTGGCGGCTCAGGCAAACAAACACACCCAATTCGTTGCCCGTCTGCTAGAGTACAACAGGGTCTCCTACCGTACTCATCTTCAGTACTCGCCTTGGCGGGATTCCAGGCTGGCGTGATCCACATATCTTGCGCGTGGTCTGACGTTATTTCAGCCATTCCTTCATCTTCACAAAGCTCGCCTCCGAGCCCGTGCCATACGAAGGTCGTGTCCTTACTGGGATCGATGGTCATCGCCAAAAACATTATTTGCAATCTAGTAAGCTTTCTCGCGAACTGTATCTTCGTGGGTTAATCGAAGCACACCTTTCAAGTCTGAATATTTCCAAGACGTTCGCCGAATCTGCTGGTTGCAAGAGGACCCGCATCTTCAGGGCACCTTCTGGCCCTTCATCCGAGACGCTCGCTTTCGAAGCCTCCGCCCACTTTTCACGCTGGACACCGTAGCCTGAAATGGCCACTACCAGAAATCTGCGCGCATTGCACACGCTGTTTGCAGATATCTAGAGCTCAATGAGCGAGAACTGAACAGCAAAAGAGAGCCCCTCAAGGCCGAGGCTCTTGGATACGCAGCAACAAGGACCAATGAAGCCCAGCACTGGCGTGAGCTTGCTAAACCAACCCCCACTGCTTGTATGCAGGATGACCTTGGCCTGTTGTGGAAAGCCGTTTCAATGATGTGAGCCTACCGTTACCCCATGGGGAACGTCGCTAACATGCAAGCTATTTCAGCCGCACTATACTCTCAGGCCAAGGCCTTGTTCGGTCACAAGCAGTAGACGCTATGAGCTGTGAGGAAAGGCCCTAATAACTGCAAATTGTCCTAGTTTCCATCTATGACCAGAGTCGTTCGGAGCAACAACATTGTCTTGAAGCCAACCTCGCACCCCGCAAACAAGCCGAGCCGAGCCGTCCCGCTTCCGTGGAGCTCGGTATCAGAAGTAGTGTCATAGTATCTTTGCCGGCCGGGGAAACCAAATGATTCCTTAAGAGTACTGTTGCTTAGGCAGAAATAGATCACAAGCTGCAAGTGTCCTCGATGTCTGGCCCGAGGCGACACCAACTGGGTCTTTCCGGGTAAATGCTGTCTAGTATGTAGATGGAGAGTGAACTGAGTTGTTGCGGGAAAGTTACTCTGGAATTCAATCTGGACGAGCCCAAGGCAGTTGATACAAGAAAAAATAATCATAATAATAGTAATAGAAAAAAAGAAGAGTCGAAGCCGAAGGAATCATGTGCACATTCAATATTGTTGTCAACACTCTATCTTTCGATAATATGCTTCGTACGAACGGCTGGGGTGAGCAAATGCATCTTTTAAGCGGACATTCTGTATCCTAAGGGCAAAGCGGATTCAAATCCCATAAGATCCAATTTCTTTTATTTATTCAACTGGGTCCTCGTTGAGGTCCTCTGAAGTGTATAATACGCTTTATCTTCATGTAACTCGTAAGCACCAGCAAAGTCGATGAAGCTGGCTGTCCAAAGATCTTGTACAAATAGATATGCTCTCAGGCCTACAAGAACTTGCTTGCCAGACCCATGAGGCCGCTGGGCTTGCTGCCGCCGCTGGAACCGCTGGAGTCAGACTTGAGGTACATCTTCAAAGCCATCTGTGCGGCCTGCTGAACGGCGCCCTGCTTGCTAGCGTCCGGGTGCTGTGGGCATCATTAGCATTCCTCCACCAACCCACAATGGTCACTCAATAACGTACCGTCTTGCCGCTGGCGCTCTGCTCATCGAAAAGCTTACTCGCCTGCGCCATAGCCAGGCCCAAGAACTCGCTCTTGCTGCTCTTGCCACCGCTCCCACTGCTGTTGAACATCTTCAAAGCCTGCATCGCCGCAGCAGCTCCCAGGTTTCCCTCCGTAGCCTGGTGTCCGCTGCTCTCGTGGCCGCCGCCGCCGTAGTACGTCTTGTGCTGCCTGACGGCGTCGTCCTCGTCCAGGTCCTCGTCCTTCAGGCTCTGCTTCTTGCCCGACAGCATGCCCAGCGCGGTGCTAAACAGTGAGCTGTCGCCACTGCCGCCCGAGTGCGACGACGCGTGCTCCTCGGCGCGGCGGTAGTCCTCGTCGTCCGAGTCGTCGTAGCGGTGGCTGCTGCTGCCCCCGTGGCTGCCGCCGCCGTGGCCGTAGCCGCCGTCGGAGTATCCGTAGCCGCCTTCAGAGCGCCCGTAGCCACCCTCTTCGCGGCCGTAGCCACCCTCGCGGCCGCCACCGTATCCGCCCTCGCGACCGCCGCCGCCATAGTACTCGTCGTTGTAGGACATGGTGATAGCTCTGCGCGGGAGTCTGTTAGACCTTCATTGGCAAAGGGCTGCAGTGGAGAGGGTGAAGCAGTGATGGGCGAAACTGTGGTTGATGATGGGAGCTGGACAGCTTAGGAAAGGGGCCACTGCGGGGTGGTTGGACGCGCAAGCTTCGGAGGTGTCGCCGGGGGATAGCAGCGGGGGTATCGGGGAAGGGCAAGCTCACTGTTGTTTGATCGAAGTGATATGCAGCTGTCGCTGAGGCAGTAGCTCGGTTGTTTCAATTGGTGAGATAGAGAGAGTTGTTTGCAGGCGCTAGAGGACAACAATGTGGTGTGCTGTTATGAAGGCCTGATCGACAAGCTGGAACAAGTGGGGTTGAACGCATCGGGCAATGACGCAGCTCCGTGGCTCGTGCTAGGCCGCTGCGTCACTGACGGTGCCGGGGTCCCAAACGTGTTTATTATGCATACCTCCAGAGTGGGCTGATTTGAGAAGCTTCCTTCGAGGCGTCCGTTGCAGGATATATTTGGCTAGGATTTCCGCGGCCTCGTCAAATCGGCTCGCGATATTCACGCTAATCTGGCAACAAGGCATCAATGCCCAGGCGGGAGCCCTGCTTCGAGCCGTGCGGCCAAGAAGAAGCTTCCCCAGCCTTTCCTCCACCTCAGGCCGAACGTGGAATCGATCTCCACGGCTACGCTGCCGGCCTGCAGGGCTGAGAAAGCGCCCGGTGCCGGGCCCCGAGCAGAGCCAAAAATCATGCTTGCTCTGCATGAGGACTGCCCTGGAGTCCCCTCCTCCCCATCTCAAGAGTGGCGTTACATCTCTCCGCATTGCGCAATCACTACATCCTGCATCGGCTTTTCCCGCTGCGTGCGCGTGTTCTCAACCTTCTTGACCACATCCATGCCGTCGACTACGCGCCCAAAGACGACGTGCTTGTTATTCAAAAACGGCGTTGGCACCGTGGTAATGAAGAACTGGCTGCCGTTTGTATTGGGGCCTGAGTTCTATAGATGACTTGTTAGCGCTCTGGCATGCAGCATGTCGTGATGCGATCCAGCTGCCTTACCGCCATGCTCAGCAGACCGGGCGCGTCATGCTTCAGCTCGAAGTTTTCGTCGGCGAATGCACGGGTCCCATAGATGCATGTTGATCCAGTGCCGTCGCCGTTGAGAAAGTCACCGCCTTGGATCATGAATTCCTTGATCTGCACGGTTGCGGTCAGCAAAACAGGAATCCGCACGCGCTCGTGCGAGGCTGCTCACCACTCTGTGGAACTTGCAGCCCTTGTAGCCCTGGGGCCGGCCATGTTGGTTCTTGGTCTCGCCGGTGCAGAATTGACGGAAGTTCTCAGCAGTGCGTGGTACTACATCCTTGAACAGCTCCATCTTGACGCGGCCGAGCGGCTCACCTGCGCCATATCTGTGTCAGCAAGCCTGTTGGACGGCCAGTCGTGTCCCTCTTCCAGAGCTAGGCAAAAACGAGTAACGAAAAGTTGGGGGCGAAGCAAGGCACAGCAACAGCACGACGCACCGGCACCTGGGAGGCACAAGGCTCGCAGGCGAACAAGGCAGAAATGTGAGAAGGGCAAAATGCCGCAGTCATGGGCGCGTACCTCCGAGGGTGATGTCGAAGAAAACCACGGGGTTGTCTGGATGCCTCTTGGGCACAGGGCTGGCCATGATGGTGGTGGCTGTGTCGCGTAGGAGGACACGAAAAGCGGCAGGTCTGTAACAACCACGCGGCGGGCTCTCGTCCAGGCGGCGCCGTACCGAGATGGGCGTTCGCCGGGGCAGTTGGACGGCACTGGCGGATAAGTAAGCGCGGCTCAGGTGGAGAGAAGGTGCAGACTCGGTGTATTTGGAAGCTTTTCGGCGGCACTATTCGCGAGACTCTGGAGCGAGAGGGCACCAGCGCTGCGCGAGGGAAAATCAGTTGCGCATCAGAGGGCCCGGGCCCAGGCGTGCGGCGCCGCTCTCAGCGCACGCATCACCGTCAGTGTCGCAAGTTGACGGCTTACAGGCGAGCGGACGGGCTGCCTGACGACGAGAAGACTGCAGTTTCAGCAGCCGCTCCTGCTGCACGCGGCCGTCCGCTGCGCGCTCTCGGCCGCTGCAAAGAACGAGCTCTGGGTGTGTCTGGCGCGCGCTGATCTTCGCCGCTCGCAGTCCTGGTGCTCCAAGCCTGGCCCCAGCAGCAGCCGCGCCGGCCAGCGTCTCCGCTTTCTACCAAAGTACTTACATATCTTTCTCCTCCCCGCCCGCTCTTCGCTCCATTTCCTCACCCACGGCGCGCCTGCCGACCGACCTGCACCCTTGACCTCGGCCACCTCGCTCGGGCTACGGCGTGGCTGTTTCGTCATTCGCTGCGCCGAGTCGCATTGTCGAATCGCCACCAGGGTGCCGCTATCGCTGCTCACTCGCGGTCGCGACAACGGATCCAAGCCGTCACCACGCCGTACTAGCCTGTCGGCATCACACCAGCCGCGCCACTGCTTCCCGTCCGACTATTCGCTCGTCCGCGCCCCGCTGTTTGTGCTGGGGCCTTCTATCCGATCGCCAGCCGGGGATCTGCACCTTACTTCGACATTGTGACCGACATCGTCCCTATTGTCAGCGCAAGGACCGACCACCATCAACCCCTCGCTCGCACACCTCGCTGCATGACCGTGTAATATTCCGATCCGCCTGCAGTGCGCGACCGTCGAGATTTTCTCCAGCGTAGTGCCACATGTGTCGCGCCCGTCCGCAACAATGAGTTCGCCATCGTCGACTTCATCCGCCTTCACGTCGCCGACCTCCACCGGCAATGGCAATAGCGGCAACAGCGGAGGCGGCGGTCCTACCAACTCGCCGCTGCTCTTCTTTGTTGCGCTAGGTTTTGGTGTTGTCTTCACGAACCTCTGGTGAGCAGCCAGCGCGGCTCGATCACGGGCTTGTTTGGACCGTCCATAGATGAAATGGACATCTTGTAGCGAGGGCTGATAACTCTATAGGATCATCGTCGGTGTCAAGTACTGCTTTCGCTACAACCAGCGCAGTCGCCTTGCCAGACAGGCTGGCGGCGATGCCGAGATCGATCTCGCTGCCATGCAGCAGCCACCGCGCCGTCGCAGAAGGGAAAAGAAGTTGATGACGATGGATGAGGTCAATGAACGGTTCCCGCTGATGAAGTACAAAATGTGGCGTGCCTCGCGCGAGCGCGAGGGCTTGTCTACCGCGGGCGGTATCTCATCGCCTCCGAGCCGGGCCGCGAGCGTGAAGGATGCTGAAGGAGTCGTTACCGCTGCTGGCGAGAGCCGCCGATCTGAAGATACGGAGAAAAGACTTTCGCAACCTCAACTTGATCGTACCGCCCCGTCTTCCGCCAATGGACCCGCCGCTTCGGATTCTCACCACCAGGAGCCGCAACCTGAACTCAGTAGTGCTGAGAGGAATCTGGAACTGGAAAAGTGCAAGACTGTTGCGAGCACCGTTGACGATACGAACAAAGAACGCCGGGCGTCAGTACACGATGATGATGATGACGACGACGATGATCCGATTAGGACTGCTGCACCCCCGGAGCTTCTTCAGAGTCCTGGAGATACCTGCGCCATCTGCCTTGAGGAGCTCGAAGACGATGACGACGTTCGTGGATTGAAATGTGGCCACGCCTTCCACGCCGGCTGTCTCGACCCATGGCTCACTAGCCGCCGCGCGTGCTGCCCGCTTTGCAAGGCCGATTACTATGTTCCCAAACCAAGGCCCGAGGGTGAACAGAATAATGACTCCACAGGCCGTCGCACGCCTGGACTCCGGATGCCTCAGGCTCCTCAATCGGTCTGGATCGGATCTCGCACAGCTTTGCCCGGGCGGACTGGCCGTACTATGGTATTTCCTCGTGCTGGAGAAGACGACTCTCGCAGAAGCCGACGTATACGTGGCCCAGGCCATACCGATCATCAGCAGAGACACCGTCAAGAGCAGACACCGCAGCAGACACAGCAGCAAGCCACTGAAGTTTCCGCGGGTATTGGCGCTAGGTTACGCAGTCTTCGCCCTACCATGCCAACCATTCGCAATCCTTTTGCCCGCAACCAGCCGAATGCAAACAACAATACTTCTACTGAACCTTCACCGGGGCAGCTTGAGGCAGGCACTAGGTAAAAGTGACGTTTTACTATGTTCCTGCAGCTTGTCACAAAAGTTCGTGGGCATACCCATGTTCGGTCTTTATTCGGCATGATGCATATCAATGTATCGCTTTAGGCGGTCTGGATGCTATCCTCGAATTACAACTTCACGACACTTTACGGCGCCCGTTTCCATATCTGTACTACTTCTGGGTGACGTTGTTTCACATCAACTTTACTCTCTTCACGTTTCCACTCTCAGTTCTACCACGACAGGCCTGCAACTGTTGCATGTTGTTTTTCGTGGTGTTTGTTTAGGTTTTTGCGTGGCTTCCTTCAATGCATGGTCGGTTTCCCTCTTTACTTATTGGCGAGAGCTAGGGATTATACTGGGTTTAGTTCTCTTTTTCACTTTACCGTCGGGTCCCCGTTCTCGTGCTCAGATACCCACATCGGCTCCTGCGCTCAGACACTGTTCTGAATGTATGCTACGCATTGGCGATCTCACAAGGGCATTTGCAGATTAATGCTCAAGCGACAATGAATGAAGTGGATGTTCCCCTTCACGACATCAATCGCGGAAACATTTTATTGTTGGTGTTCATGGGGTCCAGGAGCCGAGGATTCGAAGAGCATGATATGGGGTGATGGAGTGGTGGGTCGGGATGCTGGGTTCAATATGAGGGAAAAGGGGTTATGGGATAGCTTAACGCGTGGCAGCGGGCAGGGGTGGGCTTCTTTTTTGAGGGTTTTCTTACTCAACTTCGTGTGAATATAGATCGGCGCAGCATAGGGGCGAACAACGGGCTTGTGAATACAGTTCATTTATGACATTTACTTGGCAGCTGGCTCGTGCCGATCTTCAGGGGTCGAAAAGGCACCCTAACTTGACTCGTATCCGAGTTCGGAATCGTCGTGGTGTTGAGGCGCAATTAGGAGCACACACTCTATCCGAGCTTGGCGGCGATCATCACGGCTGAACTGCGGGCCGCGACCTTGACCTGACGTCTTCGCTGCGCGCGCCATGAGAGATGGAGGACTGAGCAACTCACCAATTTCGACAAGCACTCGCTGACCTCCTACGAGCTACAGGCTGCGCACAAACAACCGCAGCTATCATGCAAGTCCGCGCCGCATCCTGGATCTGCAATTCTTGCCGCCATTCCTCCAGATTACCGCTCAACATCGCCCGCCGGCGGACCTATGCGACGCTTGGAACGAACCCGGAAATATACGATGTTGTATGTGTAGGTGGAGGTCCAGCAGGCCTGAGCCTGCTCAACGGACTGCGTAGGACTACAATGCCTTCCCAGGCTCGTCAATTGGGCCATTGGGCTGATGACATGCAGGTTCGTCACCGGTCACGTCAGGTCTCAAGATCGCCCTGATTGAGGGTTTGGATCTCGAGAAGGGGAAACTGAAGGATTCTTCGCCGACACATTTTGCGAATCGCTGCAGCTCATTGACGCCAGCATCCGTCCAGAACCTTATAGGTATGAGGCTGTCTAGTAATTTGAGGTTGGCAAGGGCTGTGAATGACTGATACCACTCTCAGAGATGGGAGCATGGTCTCACATCGACCAAACCCGCGTACAGCCCTACCATGAGATGCAAGTATGGGACGGCGTCAGCGATGCGCGCATCTCCTTCGATTGGGCAGAAGTGTCGCGGCAGCCAAACCAATCCACGACCATCGCCTACATGATCGAAAACGCCAACCTAACCACCGGCCTGCTCAAGCGTCTCTCCGAACTCGGTGGCGTGACGACCTTCTCCCCGACACGCGTGGAATCCATCCAACTTGGCAACGACAACCCCGACGGCCCGGACCTGAGCTCGTGGCCGGTCGTGACGCTGAGCAACGGCCGCGCACTCGCCGCCCGCCTGCTCGTCGGCGCCGACGGCGCCAACAGCCCGGTCCGTGCCTTCGCCGGCATCGCCAGCCGCGGCTGGGACTACGGCCGCCACGGTGTCGTCGCAACGCTGGCCCTCGAGGGCCCGGGCTGGGACGGTTTGGACCACAAGATCGCGTACCAGCGCTTCCTACCCACTGGTCCCGTCGCCATGCTGCCCCTCCCCGGCAACATGGCCTCGCTCGTCTGGTCGACCCTGCCCGAGCGCGCCGCCCTGCTGCGCGCCCTCCCCGCAGACGACTTCGTCGCCATGGTCAACGCCGCCTTCCGCCTTGCGCCCGCGGATCTCGACTATTTGCACGCCATCCCAAACGGTCAGGCCGAAGAGATTGCGTGGAGGTTGCCGCATGCTGCGGCTGCGGCGGGTAAAACTCCGCAGTCAGCCCTCCCCATGATCGTCTCCACCGTTCAGCCCGGTAGTGTTGCCCCATTCCCCCTCAAGCTCCGCCATGCCGACACGTACGTCGGCGAGCGGGTCGCCCTCGTCGGCGACGCCGCCCACACCATCCACCCCCTCGCCGGCCAGGGGCTCAACCAGGGCCAGGGCGACGCCGCGGCGCTGGCGCGCACAATTGCCGAGGCGGTCACAGCGGGGCAGGATGTCGGCACCCAATTGGCCCTTGAGCCGTATGTCGCGGAAAGGTACCAGGCGAATAACCTGCTGCTCGGCGTCTGCGATAAGCTGCATAAGCTCTATAGCGTGCAGAGCGGGCCAGTTGTGGGGATCAGGAGTTTGGGACTCAGGGCTGTGGATGGACTGAGCGCACTGAAGGGCGTGTTTATGCGGACGGCGGCGGGGAATGGGAAGGTGATCAGTTGAAGCAACACTGGGCTACATGCGAGAGGGTGCGAGTGTGGACTCTCCTCTCCAGGACATCGAGGCCAGTTCAGGGAACATCTCCTTCCATTTAACATCTCTCTGTCAAGCATGTATACACGCAAGCTCTACCGAGTAACAGAAACCGATGGATTGAGAAAAGGTTTCGTATGTACTGTGGCTATCCTGCGATTCTTGCAAAACTAGCAACGTGGGTATCGCCTCTATTGAGTGAAGACTCAGCTTCTCTCTGACATATACGTGACTTTTGCGGGTGGCAGATCTTCGTCCCCGCATTTCTCCTTGCGTAGCTAGCTCACGACTCATAGATAAGCTATATGAGAATCCGTTCGTCTTTCTTTTCTCTTCTCTGTCCATTTCCCAACAAAACACACACCTGTATATCTGTTGCGCCTTGCTCGATGCCCATGTCATTTCATGACCCCGCGGTGTTCACACTTCTTCAAAGGGTCCCCTTTTTCATTTTCACCACCGCTGATCCCTCAAATGCTAAGCGCGCCAACCTGCTCCGCAGCTTCGGTGCTCGCGTTAAATTCCGCCACTCTCCTCTTGACCTCCTCGACCATATTGCTCTTCTCGATGAGTACGCCGTCTTTCTCCGGGTGACCCTCGGGCAGACCCATCTGCTTGATCTTGACCTTGCCGTCCTTGAGCTCATCCTCGCCGAGGATAATGGCGAACGGCACGCCGCCGGTCTCAGCCTGCTTGAACTGCTGGGGCAGCTTTGGCTTGACCTTCCAGCTGAACTCGGCCTTGATACCGGCCTCCCACAGGGTGCGGGCGACCTCCATGCGCTCGGGCAGCAGGCCGGTGAAGCCCTTGCCGCCAAAGGCCATGACGAAGACGTCAATTTCGGTGAGACGGACGGCGGCGGCCGTCTTCTCGGCCTCCATGCGGGCCTTGGTGATGCTGAAGATGCGCTCGACGCCGAAGGAAATGCCGACGCACGGGATCTGCTGCTTGCCGCTGAACATGCCGACAAGCTCGTCGTAGCGGCCGCCGGCGGCCACGGAGCCGACGCCGACGGATGGGTCGTTGGAGCGGTCGTCGTCGTCCGCGGCGGCCTTCTTGTCCTTCTTGCCGGATCGCTGTGTCTTCTGCGCTTCGGGGGCGGCGCCGGGGGCCGAGGCGGGCGCGGAGCCCTCGGTGATGACTTCGTAGATGACGCCGGTGTAGTAGTCGAGGCCGCGGGCGAGCGACATGTCGAATGAGATCTTGTCCATGACCTTGAAGACGTTGAGATAGTTGAAGAGCAGGGCCATGTCCTCGAGACCCTTCTTGGCCGATTCGTTGGCTGTGAGCGTCTCGTTGGCTTGCAGCTTGGCCAGCAGGTCCTCGCCGCCCTTGAGGTTCACGTATTCGCCAATCCTGTCTGCGACCTCGGGGTCGAGGCCCTTGTCTTCGGTCATTTCCCTGCGCACTTCGGTCCATGGTTGCTGTGCGGAGAAGCGTCAGTACAGGTCGAGGCGGAATGGGCCGATGTGGGTTACCTTATCGAGCTTGTCGACTGCGCTAGAGATGGTGCGGATCTTATCGGCGGGCACACCGCAGACGGCGAAGATACCGTCGAGGATCTTGCGGTGGTTGATCTTGATTGTATAGCGGCCTTTCCAGCCCAGAGCCTCGAAAATCTCGGTGGTGATGCGCAGAATCTCAGCGTCGGGGAGCATGGGGTCATAGGTGCCGGCAATGTCGAAATCGCACTGGTAGAACTCGCGCATGCGGCCCTTGGTCATGGCGGGCTGGTCGCGGCGGTAGACCTTGGCGACGTGGTAGCGCTTGATATTCTGGACACTGCTGTTCATGGCCAGCCAGCGGGCGAAGGGTACGGTCAGGTCGTAGCGCAGCGAGCAGAGCTCACCACCCTGATCGGCCAGGTCGTAGATCAACTTGCTGTCCTCGCCATACTTGCCGGAAAGAATCTCCTTCAGCTCGAAGACGGGGGTATCAATGGTGACGGCGCCGTGGCGCTTGAAGACGTCGGTGATGGTGTTGAAGATCTTGTCACGGATGACCATGTCCTTGCCGTCCCAGTCTTTGGTGCCCTTGGGGACCTTCAGCTGGAAGGCGGGCTTCTTGTCGTCCTTGTCCCTTGCCATTGTGTGGTCGTGGCTGCGGGTCGGCGGGGCGGAGGAGATTTGGCGTCGGAGGACTCGATATGGCAGCGCACGGGTGGGCGAGGCAATTGGGCGGAGGCAGCGCGCAGATGTCGCGAGGGCACGGCAGACAATAGACATGCACGGGCTGCAGTCGGGAGAGGCAGGGTTGGGACGAGGCGGGGTGTTTGACTCACTATCAAAAAAGCTGATGACGCGCTGCCCGACGCCGATGCGACTTGGTCTTGGCGCGCGCCGGGTGCACGAGCCACGCGAGGCGCGTGTCCCAAGCTTCCACTGCCCGGCGCCCCCAAGCTCTTCCCCAACATCTCGCGCCTCGTCCATGTAGCCCGGTCGTCATGGCCCCGCAGGCTGCTATCAATGCCACAGACATCTCCGATGCCGCCCGCAGGAGCTTGCTGCTGCTGCTCGAAGGCGTAAGTAAGACTCCCTCCCGCCGACACCGTCTCTGCAGCCCACGTGCTGATGCTGCCTGCTCGACAGATCCGCGGCAAGAAAAACTTAGTCTTCGAGAAAGCGCTATCAGGCCCCCTCAATCTGCTCCTTAAGTTCTCGACCCTCCAGGAGTACGGCGTCGACAAGCCCTTCTTCCTAGAAAACGGCAATGTCGACTCTTCCCAGAGAAATGTCGTCTTCATCGCCAGAGGCGACAAGACGAAAACCGTTCTCGCCATAGCCGGTATGTTTCGGGAAGACTGAGCAGTAAGAATTCTTCTCGTACTGCGACCATCTCCTTCCTTTTGCATTTTCATATCTGCCCTCCTATGGGAACCAAAGAGATTGCGGAGAGAACCCCCTACTCTTCGTAATCAGTCGTTTCCCTATATCAATATCCATGCGCTTGCTTTTCGTTCTCTGACCGGAAACCAATTAGCCAAGCAGGCCGGTGCCCATGTCTGCTTGGTCAGTCGTTTTCCAAGAGCAACTTTGTATCATAAGCATAGCCCACAGGCTCTCCAGTCTGACACTTCTTCAACAGATGGAGGGTACGAAAACTCATGCTGACATGTATTGCGAGTGCAGAACAAATCAAAAAGCTTCGGCACAATGGCATGGTTGATCACGAGTTTTCTGTCTTCTGGGTACCGCGAAGAACCCTCGTCTCTGACCAGGTGCTCGAGGAAGCCGGTGTCTTGGGTGAGGTCAATGTGGCAGAATGGCCACTTAATTTTGTACCGCTGTCAGACGACCTGCTTTCATTAGAGTTAGAAGACTCGATATCGGATCTCTATGTGGTGAGCCTGCCCATCTTTTTCTGACTCTCCGAGCTGACGCTCGGTACAGCGCAAGGATCCGACCCCCACCTTCCTCGCGGCTCGTGCTCTCATGCAAATCCAGCAACAGCATGGCCTCTTTCCCCGTATTGTCGGAAAGGGTGACAACGCTCGCCGTCTGGCCGATTTGCTCATTCGCATGCGCACGGAGGTGGTGGCTGGATCTGGCTCCACTACCGAGTCGCCGTTGGGATTGACGCCGAGCAATGCATTGGACAGCTTGATCATCATTGACCGAGAGATCGATTTTCCAACAGCTCTGCTGACCCAACTGACCTACGAAGGACTTTTGGACGAAGAGTTCCACATCCAATCAAATCAAGTTGAGGTTGACTCGTCCATCGTTGGAACCGCTGGAGCTGGCACTTCACAAGGTGGAGCATCTTCGTCAGCTGCGCCTTTGAAGAGGAAAATTGCCCTTGAATCTTCAGATACCCTGTACAGCACACTTCGAGATACTAATTTTGCAACCGTTGGCCCGCTCCTCAACAAGGTAGCGCGACGCCTTCAATCGTCATACGAAAATCGAAATATCCAGCAGAAGACCACTTCCGAACTCCGCGAGTTCGTTTCTAAGTTGCCCGGATTCCAACAAGAACAAGCTTCTTTGAAGCTCCACACGAACCTCGCTGAGGAGATCATCAAGCACACGCGCTCCGACATCTTCTCACGAGTCCTCGAAGTACAGCAAAATCTGGCAGCTGGCGCAGATCCAAGTACTCAGCACGACAATATTGACGAGCTCATATCTCGTGGCGTAAAGATCGAGACTATTCTCCGACTCCTCTGCCTCGAGAGCGCACTTCACGGGGGTCTCCGGCCACGCGACCTTGAAAATTTCAAGCGCGCTGTCCTCCATGGCTACGGGCACCAACATCTCCTCACCTTAACTTCTCTCGAGAAAGCGGGCCTCCTCATCCCCCGCAGCGGCGGTCTGGGTGTAGGAGCAAATCTGGGTGGCGGTGCCCGCACTAACGCAGTAACGAATTACAATTCTGTGCGCCGCTCGCTCTCTCTCATCGTCGACGAGGTCAATGAGTCCGAGCCAGACGATATCGCTTACGTTTTCTCTGGTTACGCCCCCCTCTCTGTCCGCCTCGTGCAATGTGTCTTGCAGAAAGACTACATCAACTCCTTGGCCTCGGCCCGCCCTAACGCTGTACAGGGCCAGCAGCAGGCAGCAAGTACTCTCGCTAATGCGCAAGGCTGGCGCCCCTTCGAGGACGTGCTGCGGTACATTCGTGGCGCGACGGTCGATGAGGTGCAAGCGGGTGAAGAGAAGGCCGTCAGGGCCAGGCAGCTGTTGAATGGCAGCGGAGCGGGTGGCGAGGGGAAGACAGTTGTAGTCTTCTTCCTTGGCGGCGTTACGAGGGCGGAGGCTTCGGCGCTGAGATTCGTAGCGAAGAGCTTGGCGGAGGAGGGAAAAGGAAGGAGGCTGGTTGTTGCGACGACGAGTGTGATTACGGGGGACAAGTTGGTAGGAAGTTCGGTTGAGAAGGGGACCTTGGGTGGAATTCCGTGAGAGCGGAGTGCGGATTGTGTATAGTGACAAGTTATAGGTATCTGATGACCATGTCCAACAGAGGACCGTCATTGGCAAGACGAAAGTGTTCTGGTATTTACAACTTTAAGTATCCGCGTACTTTTCCGGGCACCGATCAAGCGAGACACGGCCGGTTGCCCTATCCTATTGATTGCTATTCTTCATTAGGTACGGCCGGATAGCTTGACTATTTTACTGGCTTCCGGTACGCCAGTTTCACCATCGAATCTTCTGCCAACTTCACTAAATCACTATATAGCCGATTAGATTTCCCGATGAAGATAGTCTGAACAGTATAATATAGCGTATTGCCTAAGTAGAAGATTTTCAGTGGGAAGCCCGCATGCCTTGCAAAAACTCCATCAGCTGTAGATGACTGCTGCAACGGAACGCTGGTTGCCAGGCCTGCCGTAGAAGCCCATGTAGAGAAATCGATATATGAGTACCTTTGCAGAGCACAGTCAAGAACCCCGTAATACAAATCAAACACATGTCGGCGCTCACGGTAATGGATCAGCGGGAGCTTCACCTGAGACCTTAATATGTCATGTCATAAGGTAAATGCCCCTCTCAAACTCGAAGAAGTGGCACTTATCAGGCATGACTCTCCGATCGCGGAAGCCTGCGATCTCCATCTCTAAGACAAATTGACGAGGGTGGACTGCGAGCACTTCTGAAGTGGCATTTCGAGCGAAGAGAGATTGATTCGACGACTCCCTCAAAACCTCCTGCGGTCTGATGAATGCTTTCTCACCCTCGGCCGCAAATCAAAAGCATGGTGGCCTCAAAGATACCCATCAGGCAGTAAGCCATGTCCTCTAGCCGGGTGGTTCGTCTTTTTCGCCGCCCAAGTCATCTTTTCCGCGACTGGCGTCCTGAAGAAGACGCCTTGTAAAGGAAGGGCGGCGATGCCGGTGATCTTGGAGATGGCTTCGACAATGTTTTAGCTCGGAGCCTATGCACATTGAATTGTATGAGTAAAAAGTCCACGTCGTAAGGGGCAATGAGCTCTGGGAGAACTCCGAGAGCGCTGCGCTGCTGGATTTGTAGCGTAGTTCATGTAATTTTGGCGGGCAATTTCGCAGAAGCGGGCGACTTTCTTGAACCACTCCTTCGCTTTGGCTGCCGCAGTTCTGTTTTGCCAGTCTTGGAAGGAAACTTCCTCATTTCTCTGGGCGGGGAAAAGTACCACATACGTGGGAGGATCGGCGATGAAATACTCGAGCTGAAGAGTGGTAGTATTGATGAGGTACATATTGACGTAAGGCGATTTTCAGCAAAAAGAAGCTTTCGTAAAGCCTCGAGGGGACTAACGATAAAAATTTGCTTTGAGTAGGTTGAAGTTGTGGCCCGTTGGGGGTTGACCGTCGACGGTTCACTCGAGTAAGCGCCCCACTCAGCCAGTCTGTCAACGCTTATGACATCCGAATGGAGACAGAGATATTACTTTTTGAACAGGCTGGGGAAAATGGCCGAGCAAAGCCGGCAAAGCTCATCGCAGAGAGAAATCCGCACTTTCGGAAAAAGGAAGGGAGCATGGAAAGAGTGGTATAGAATGCGGGAGCTTGAGACGAAACATACCTCGAACTGGCATCTCGGCCTCCGCAAAATGCTCAGAAATAGCTCAAGATACTATACAGTAAAGCCGATAACAAGCAACTCAAGCATCAGCCTACATCACCACCGGCACCCCTGCCAACCTCGCCCCATCCGCCCAGGCCAAGCCCCCGCCGTGCCCGTCAAACTTCATCCACATGAACGAATTTCGCTTCGTCCGCAGCGCGTCCCGCGGCTTCATCTCGGCGTCTCCGTCTTCCTTTTCCTCCTCCCCTCCTTCTTCATCCGGCAGAAAAAACAGCGCATCCAGCGCCAGCGACTTCGTCCACGTCTCGCGCCGCCGGCGCCGCTTCTGCACCGCGCTACTGCTACTGCTGTTATCGGACAGCGTTTCAGAGTGCGGCGTGGGTGGGCTGCAGGTGTCCAGTGTGCTGGTCGAGGCGCCGGAATGGAAAGGTGGGCGTGAGGAGGACGAGGGTGAAGACGGCGCGGCGGAGGGGCGGCCGCTGGCGGGAGGGGCCATGCGAGACGGTGGCAGCAGCTCGATGGAGTCGTTGAGAAGCATGTCGTCGGCGGAGAGAAGCGAATAGGCGGAGCGATTGGTGTGGGGCTGGTGGTGGTAGTGGCAGGGGGCACCACAGGTCATGGGGGGGGCGCGGGAGGTGTTGTTGGCCTTGATGCCGCCGGCACGCCGCTTCAGGGGCCGGACGAGGGCGCGGAGGTGGTAGCGGACGATGTGACGCATTCTGGGATGGTTGAATTTGTTTCTTGGCGTAACGTGGACGTGGTGGTGAGGTGTGGTGAAGTGATTAGCTCAACGATACAGCGAATGATAGATAGATAGATGGAATGAGGAATGAGAGACTGCTTGTAAAAGGATTGACACCGCCCCGTGGTGTCCAAAAGAGTGATTAAGATAGGAGAATGTGTGAAGCCCCTGATAAAAGACGTGTCTGCGAAGCGTCGTGTGCTACCTATGTATTGTTCCATGGCCAGGGCTGTAGTACTTCATTTTTTCACTTGGCGTTTCGAATCAAAGAAATTCACCCATCGCATTTCGGACGAAGGCAAAGGTCCGGGCATACAAGGAGAAACATCCTAATGCGAGTAAGGACGTTTCGTGTGACTGGAGTTGATGGGCTTCCCGGCCAGTATCACGCAAAGGCAAGACGGCGATTGGTGCCAGTGGAGAGACCATCGGTTCGGACAGTGGACGAGGCGCTCATTTTCGGGAAGTTTACACCTCGGTATGGCGTATAGAGAGAGATTTCGATTAACTCCAAACAGCAGGCTGGAAGTCAAACAGAAGGACAGGACGCGAAAAGCAATATTAAGCAATAGCAGGTGGAGAGGGCTCGGCAGCTTGCAGGGAAGATGCTCGTCTGATGCCAGCCGTTGGAAGCAGAAACAAGGTCAGATGGGAGATCGGCCACACCTCAGGGCCTAAAAGGCATAAACACCATCTCTCGCCGTGTAACCACGTGAAGAGACCGAGGCACCGGAACAACACCGGCAAGCATAAAGTTTTTGACAGAGACCGTAAGAAAGCGTGTTTCCCGAAATGAGAAGAACATACCGGCTACAAGCTTGTCTTTCCCTTTTCTCCTTCAGCAGAGCTTGAACAGTCGGATGCAGCTCAGGTAGAAAGGTGATGGGCAGGAGTGAGCCTCGGAACTTCGATGTGGCCGTCGCAGACTTGTGAAAGGGTGAAACAACGAAGGGGGAAGCGGAGAAAAAGCCAGGCATCGAGACGCGCCGGTCGGGAGCACATCGGAGAGAAGGCGACCTGCAGGGTCGGCTGCATCAGGGTAGGGACGCAGACTTGATGGGCTGGAGGCGTGGTGTTGCGGTGGGGTTGTCGGCGCTGAGAGGCCGACGCCGTGGTGCGCTCCGCGGCGTCCGCACCCGGCGACGGGCTGCAGGGACGGCGCACGGCAGATGCGCGGGCCCGAGTATGACGTGGAGAGCTTGAGACGTGCTCCTGCTTACCAAAGAATACGCGCTCTCAACGCAGCACTCTCGTACACACTCTCGACACTCTCCACGGCACCACCGCTCTCCGCCCGCTTCAGGACACCATCGCCTCATTCCCTAGCATCAATGGACGCATAGCCGCTCAACTCTTATAGATCCCGCCGGCCGCCGCTCTCCCAGCTGCTGCTTAAACCCTGGTCCTCGCTTGACCATCCCCGACGCATCCGCTGCCTGCAGGCCTCCTCGAACGCTCTTCACGTTCCGTGTCCCCCCCTGGGCTCGCCGCCATGAGTAGACAGTCCACAGAATTCGACGCACGCGCTCTCGCACTACCCGTTGATCCACCACCGGAAGAACAAAGACGCAGCTCCTTCAACAGCGCCGCAACGCCAGCATGGCGACGACGCTCCTCGTCTGCAGCTGCTGGCTCATTAGCATCGGGCGCCGGCCGCCGGGGAGCTATGTGGCGGATGCGGAATAACGCCGCCAAGCTACAGCGACAAGGACTGAAGATATATAAGCGGTTGACTCCGCTGCAGCGCGCGCTACTGGTGGTCGCAGGCATCACCTCCTTCGTGCTCGGCGTTCTCTTCTTGGTGTACAATGAGCACATCTTCAAATACTGGCTGGCCCCTGTGGCCAAGAAATGGCGCGACATCCCGGGCGGCTGGTTGATTCTATGGTTCATGACTTTTTTCGTGAGCTTCCCTCCGCTCATCGGCTACTCGACGTGCATAACGCTGGCCGGTTTCGTCTACGGATTTCCTAATGGGTGCGTCCATCTGTTTGTCGTCATGCCATCACGCACCCGGCCCCCTCCCTTCCTCCCAACACATGCTAACCCCGCTCTCTCTCCCCCCACAGCTGGTTCATCGTCGCCTCGGCCACCGTCTTCGGCAGCACGGCCGCCTTCCTTGCCACACGTATGGTGCTGCACCGCTTCGTGTCGCGGCTGATCGCCAACGACGCGCGCTTCGCGGCGCTGGCGCTCACGCTCAAGCACGACGGCATCAAGCTGCTCATCATGATCCGCCTGTGCCCGCTGCCCTACTCGCTGTCCAACGGCGCCATCGCCACCTTCCCGACCGTGCACTGGGCCGCCTTCATGGCTGCCGGCGCCATCGCCTCGCCGAAGCTCCTGCTGCACGTCTTCGTCGGCGCCAAGATCGGCGAGCTCGCCGAGAAGGGCGAGCAGATGGACGCCAAGACGAAGGCCATCTCGTACGTCTCGATTATCATCGGCCTGGTCGCGGGACTGTTGACCGGGTACGTAATGTACTCGCAGACGAAGAAGCGCGCGGCGGAGCTGGAGGCGCAGGAGCGCGAGGGCGCGAGGAGGCGCAGCGCGGATGAGATTGCGCGCGAGTATGCGGATGATCCGGAGGCCGGGCTGGCGGCGGAGGTGCTGAGGGAGGAGGAGGATGACATCAGCTTGCACATGGATGTCGCGGATCTGGGGCACTACAGGGATGAGAGCCCGAGCGGCCAGGAGAGCGAGGGCGAGGATAGGTATGATGACGATGCGCCGGACGTTGTGTTCGATGTCGGGGACGGGGAGTCGCAGGAAGGGGATAGGAAATAAAAACAGAAAGGTAAGCAAGAAAAAGGATGGCAGATAGATTTTGCATTTCGTTGCCTGGCGTTACGACCGTAGGGCATTGGGTTCGGGTAAAGAAGTGGGATTTGGGAGTTCAGGCTCCCTTGTTGCGGCAGGACGGCTTATGTTCCAACCTGTACGATGTCTTATGACTATGAACGCCTGTTAGAGCGTTTCTGGGATAGAGAATTGAAAAATCTCTTGACTTGAAAACGATTAGCGTGGATGTGCCGCCTGCTCCGGTCATTAAGCATTGCTCGTAGGGTATATCTGCGAAAAATCAAACATCAACTCGAACTCCCTGCCCTCCATGCAAACCAAGATCCCTTCCGTGCATAACCCAACCCACCCTCTCTCTGCCTGCCATACTTCCCCTCAACACCACCATTGCTAAGCAAACGTGCTGGAAAGAAAATTAATCCCACGCCTCGAACCCCTCTCCATCCTCGCCCTCGTCCTCCTCCAACTGCCCTGCCACTGCCCTCCCAACCTTCTCCTTCAGCGCCCGCAGCTCGGCCGCCAGTCCCGTGCCGTTGCCGTTGCCCTTGAACGCCGCGTGTAGCGCTAGTAGGTCCCTTGCGCGCTGCAGGTCTGCATCGTCCTTCTCGTTCTCGTCTGTGGGCGCGGTTTGCGAGTCGGCGGTTGCTGCGCCTGTCGAGTTCGGCGAGGACGTGGGCGCGGAGGTGGTGCTGGCGGAGACGAGGGCGAGGGCGGCGGCGGGGTCCTGCGGTGGAGGCGGGGAGGTTTAGTTTGTTTGAATTGGAGGTGTTTGTGGGGGTGGTGGGGGTGGGTGGGCAGAGTAAGAGGCGGGAGCTTACGCAGACGCGGAGGGAGGTCAGGTCGGAGAGGATTTCGGCGATCTGCATGGCTGTGGTACGTATAGTTTTGGCCTTGGTCGGGGAGCGGCGGTGTGTTGGAGGTTTTCTGGAGAAGCGGGCGGTGGCTGGTAGGCGTGCGATGAGGTCGGACGGAGGCTTGGGAAGAGCTTTGAGTGGGCTTCGGGGCTATGGGTGTTGGAGGCGCGGTCCAGGTAGACTGCGGAGTGCGTCGGTGGTGCGGTGTTGACGATGAGGACGATG
>JAJJID010000584.1:0-20557 GCA_022204955.1 Macrophomina pseudophaseolina
TAATACTTACTAACGCAATAAGGCTCGCCGGTATAAGTATTATAGGTTACTATAATCGTTACTAGTAGCGGCCTAGTCTTATAAGCACTACTCTCTTGATTTTATAACGGACCTACCGGAATCTGTGAGTAGAGACGGCTAAGTATATAATATAGCCCTTGTGCTCGTTAACCGTTTTACTAAATACGTACGTTATTTGCTAGTTTGAAAGACGATTAACGCAGCTTCCCTAGCGGAGCTCCTCGTTGTACACGTCTTTATATAATTTAGCCCTTCGGAGAGCCTAGTTTCAGATAGGGGCTCTATATTTACTAGTGAATTCTAGAGCGAGTTATGCTATAGCCTACGCGTTAAATATAGGCTAAGCACCTCTTTCTACCCGTAAACGGACGGCCAGACAGAGAGGTAAAACTAGGAGCTAGAGGCGTACCTACATTACTATACCTCTTGGACTTAATCTAACTAGGCCTAACTCGTTCCCTGGGCGGTACACGCCTATAATTAAAAAACATATTCTTCTATAGGTTTCGCGCCAGTTAAACTAGACGTAGGGGTAGAACTAAACTCTTAGGACGGGGTATAGAGTAAAACCCTAGCACCTAACTAAACTAAGGCCGCCGAAGCAGCAAACAAGCATATAGAAAGTATGCGAAAAGTATAGGAGACCGCTACGGAGTCCCTTAGGCACTTCTAGGAGTTGTAAGCGAAGTACTATAACCGGAATTAAGCCGAGATGTATTTTAATATCAGATAACTAGTTCTTCTATCCGTAAAAAATATTAAAACGAATCGGCCATGCAAGAAACTCGATAACCGATATCTAGGATTATTTAGGATTCTTAAAAAAATCAGTTCTTAGGCGTACCGCCTAGACCTTCCCCTATTAATGTTACGCTTGTATAACATTTTTAACGTTATACTACTTGAAGCCTACTCCGCAAGGCTAGGTTTTTAACCGCCCCTAGTCGAAGAACTCGACGACGGCAAACAGTGGGAAGTTAAAGCCATTATGGCCTATAAAATAGGACCTCTAAAGTAATACTTGCTAAAATGGCTTGGCTGGCCTTATAAACACAACGAGTGGAAGCTAGAAGAGGAGCTAGAAAACTGCTAAGAACTCCTCGAGGATTATCTAAAAGAAAATCTAATTCTATAGGACCCTAAGGCACCTCGCAAGCGAAATGCAGGCAAAAAGCAGAGGACTAGCACGGGAAAAAGGCGAGGTCGACCACTAGGATTAAAGAATAAGAAGAAAGCGAACGGTTAGGGAGAAATACTTAATTTTCTAGAAGAAAGGCTCTATACGAGCGTCTACTTTATATTCGAGCTATACTAGAACCACTGCTTGTCCGCATTAGATATTCTCGCAAAGTACTTATCCTTAAACTCCTTATCTACTACCTTATTAGTTGGCTTTATTAAGCCAACCCCGCCTAATCTAGCCTAATAACGCTGCTAATTCTCTGAGCGCGATATGTTGCGCGCATACTGCTAATTACTATGACCGCTAGCAGCCGTAACCTCCTTTGCCTCCTGCTTATTATACGTCACCACCGCCTCTTCTAATGCGTTGGCGTACTTATATAATGCAAGCACGTCCTCTTTTAGGAACTCTAGTACCTTCTCGTTAGGATTGCTATTAAAACTATCATAACAAAATGACAGCAGATTAGTGGCGCGGCGAAATAGAGGGGGAATCTAATTTTAATTAGCTAAAAGAATAAAAAGTGGCCTAAAAGCAGGCGGAAAGTATAAGAAAAGCACGGAAAAAGTATGCTTACTGGTAGATAATTATAATTACTCTTCGCACACCGATTATACTTGGCGTGGGGTGGATCCTTATAGCAAACCTAGCGAAGGCCACTAAGGAGCTCAGCAGGCATGAAATTAACCTATTTACTACCCTCGCGGTGGCGCAACGTGCCCTAGTACCGTACGCACCGCATGCAGTATACTACCACTAAACTAGGCTACGGCTAAAGATGAGGAGGAAGCTTTACTATATTACCCGTAATAGGTGCCTGCGATAGCTCATTATAGGAGTAGCTAGAACAAATAAAACCGAAGGAAGTCTATATAATAAGGGTTTATTTAAAAAAAAGAGAGTTTGTTTAAAGAAGTCAAAGTTATTTAAGAATGTTTTAGTTATAGTTAGAGGCTTAGATCTAAACCACGAAAACAGAGAGGGGTATAGGGGTTTAATATACCTATTAAAAACTGTCGAAAAACGGCCCCGTGCCCTAATAGTATTATTGGCACGCGTGAGTCACTAATTAGTATATTTACTAGTATTATTAGGCGCTACTACTATCTATTGTCCTTAATAGCGACAATACCCCAATAATAACGCAAATGCAAATGTGGCCTGCATCACGCGTACGCGTAGCATACTATTCGCCATAGATGACTCCCACCTAAAGTTTATTTCTTTGTTCTCTATTATTTTATTATTTATTATTTGCAGTTAAGGCTGTGCAACGAGGCTAATCCGCCTCGCTACGCAACACCTATAGCTAACGTTTAATAACACTTTTCTATATAATAGCTGGACGCACTCTTTTTCCTTAATTAAGGTTTTTTAATAAGGCGCCAGAATATTATCCCCTTTAATAGGAATCGGGACGATTCCTACTAAAGGGGGGGGCAGTGTTAGGGTAATAGGCCTGCCTGCTACTACTATGCACTCTATGTGCTTATTACGTGCAACGTACAGGCCTTAGCTATAACCAGGCCACCGTAGCTGAATCCTCACCACCAAGGATTCGCACCTGAGAATACTACTCTTTAAAGGCTCCCTGCTTATAACCCGTTATTTGCTTATAAGTTTAAGCTTATAAGCTCTATTAAAGAGAAATATAGTATTTAAGATGAAGATAACTATAACTTTAATAAGATTAGCTTTATAATAGGGGTTATCTTAGCCTAATTAGTTATCACAGGCTTAGATAGGCGTGGTAGGCTAAAGGTAGTTTAGCTAGGTAATTATAAGTAGGTTACCGTAATCTAGGGAATCAACGCTACTAGATAGGCGATCCTACCTTTTATTATCTTCGCGGGTAAGCATTACCTCTCTACCTAGTATAAGGGCAACGATATACCTCGCGATTAGGTTATTAGATTAAGCGACAATAAATAGACTAATAATAAGCTTAGAGTCGCGTGGTTAAAGCACTTCAACACGCATACGAAGACGCGTACCGTGGGCACGCATCGGCTACTAGTAATCGATAGCTATAAGAGCTATATATTACTTAAATTCTAAGAGATCTATAAGGAGAATAATATTATTGCTCTCTATATACCGCTATATTCGTTACACCTACTATAGCTACTTAATGTGGGCTACTTCTCTCTATTAAAGAAGGTAGATGGGCGCTAGATCGAGAGCTTAGCGCGCAACTATATTAACTATATTCCTAAGCTCTAGTTCTTACCCGCCTTTAAAGTGGCTTTCGACGAGTTAAATATAAAGAAGAATACCTGCGTAAGCTTTCGAGGCGTAGGCCTTATACTATATAACCTAGATATTATGCTATTAAAGCTTAATATTTAGCTGCGGACGCCGTCACCACCTGCTATGGAGAATACTATATAGCAATCGAAAACACTAAGCAACGCCCGCGAGCTAGAGTCTTAAGCAATACTAATTTGCGATCGTATTTAAATATATTAAGATTCTTCGCCTACGTCGATTATCCAGTCGCTCGATCGGCTTACTAAGGGCGCTAAGATAATGGTGCATAAGATAGTCTTATTACGCGATTAGGTCTTAAGCCTTTAGAAGGCAAATAAGGCAGCCACAAGGCGTAAACAACGTTAAAGAAAGCGGATCTAGAAGCAAGGTACTTTAATAAAGGCAGAGGGCGAGGATATTATCGCTTAAAATGACGTTAATAAGTAGCTTACGAGCGAAACGCGTCAAAATAAGGCGCAGGCAGGCACGGGTAAGCTACGTAAAAGACGCTATAGGAGCTGCGGCAAGATAGGCCACAATTCTCGTACGTGTAGAAAGAATACTTAAGAGGCTTCTTAAGCTATAATAGTTATTATACTTGTAGTATCTTAATGCGTTGTTAAGCTATATAGCTGCAAAGGTAGAGAAAGTTGGTAAGGTGCGCGGCTCGGTTGTGTGCGCGACTCGCTTATGGAGTACGTTAAAGTATAATAATAAGCCTCTACCTCTCAGAATCTAAATACTAAAGAGAAATAAAATCTATTAAGGAAGTTTTCCTTAAGTAGATATAAGAAGAGGATAAGAATAAGTTAAATATATAATAGACTAAGTACTATATATAAATGCTACATTATTAATAATACACTAAATTATTATAGAAGTCAACCACGATAGTCAAAGCTATCTAAGGAGTATAGTTTATATACTAGTAGGAAGTTTATATAATCTAATATTACTATATATCGCCGCGGCTCTAGTAGGCGACAGTTGCCTTACGTCGCCCGGGCTCCCATAGGCGACATGTGGGTCAGTCAGGTGCGTCACGTAAGTTATCCTCATGTAACAGTTTCTTCTATCCGATCTTTTCCTTATTTCCTTCTTCCTGACCTTCCTATCTCCACCGTGGAGGCTGCGCCGTAACAAAGGGCGTATTACTAGCCCAGAAGACCGACGACGGGATAATCGCCAGTATCCCAAGCTCATCGCCGCCGCTACAGCATCTCAGCATCAATAAGAGCGCCGTATGGGGCGTACGTGTCCGCGGGAAAGCTAGTGAGCTCGCTCTCGCCGACGGCGGACGAGGCCCAGCAGACATGCCGACCAGGGGATCGAGCCAGCCCTAGTATTTCGCCGGGACCACCTGCATGTGGCAGATAGCTAGGCGAGGGAGACCGGTGGAAGAGCCTCACCTCCGATATTATACCTGCTCCGCACGACAAGCGGCCGTGGCGAGCTAGTCGGAGGTGGTTTGCTGCCTAGACCCGGATTCCTTGCACCCGCGCTGTCTCAGTAATACTAGCATCAGGGCTGGCAAGCCGGCAATTTGCACGCAATTTTATTACTAAGTATTAAAAACAAAAGTGTTCCACTCATACCAATTCATGATTTAAGCATTCAATAGAGAGATCTTCGGATCAATAGAGGCAGAGACCCGCCGCCTAACCTAATAGTTATTCTAAGTAAGAACACTAGGAGTTCTTTTTATACTATGTTAAGGGGAGGAGTTGGAGGATTACCTCTGGCTAGAGAGCGCTAGAATTTTAACAATCTATTTGATTGGTCAATGAGTAGTATAAGAACCGGAGGGAAGCTTATCGGAGCCTCCTGACCTGTCATCTTGCGTAACTAAGCCAAAGATCACTATACAAACACGTAAAAGCATGCAAGCTCTAAATTTTGCGCCACTATGCTAGACTAAAGTATTTTACATGCTCGAAACTCTTCTCCGTTTACCTGCTCTCATGAGCAACACTATAACTACCCTCCCATTCACGCTTACCTCCTAGCAGTGATTAAGCCTCCGAGATCTCGAACTGCGAAGAGTACTGGAAGCTACCATCAGCGGCATCAAGCTTCACCGCGTAATCGGCGGCCTTGGCCAGGCTCTTCGGCGGCGTCCACGTGTAGGTGCCAGAGTTGTCGATGTTCTCGGCGATGTTGGTGATGTTTTGAAGGTTGGTAGTAGCTCCCTTCCAAAGCGTAAGGCTGACCTTGCCGTCGGTGGTTGGCTCCCATTTGATGTCGAAAGGCTTGCCGGCCGGATTGATTTGCTTGGCGGCCGGGACGGTGATGGGGTTGCCGGATTGAGCGGAGGCAACGGCAGCCAGACCGGCAATAAGGCCAGTGAGGAGGGTCGTCGTAGGGAAGTACATGGTGAGGATGACGATGATGATGGTGTGGTTTGTTCTTATCGAAACGAGGGTCGAGAGTTGGCTATAAGAATTGCTCTTCTGATCAGAGGTGGGAAGAGAGAAGTGTGATGGACGTTAACAGGTTATTGCCACTGTCAGCTCTTAAATACTTGGGTTTCGTTGTCCAAGCAGGGAGTCGGCATGTAGAGGGATAGCGATCGACGTGTACAGGGGCGGCAATCTATCTCTACCTGACCACTGTCCGGTGCCTGTAGATCTGGTTGCGACATAGCGCCTCGGGAGATTCCGGAGTCTACTATGTACTCAACCGACTCGTCAAATTCCAACCGCGAAGCAGCTTAACAGTCCCCTAAATTCTTGCATGACGGGACGAAGAATACGGAAGAAGACGGTCTTTCTATTTGCGGCAAACTTCTTGATGCTGGAATCCGTTTCCAGTAAGTTTCACTATAAACATGCCGTTCATGAGCTTACGTCAACCCCAAACGTGGCCAAGCAAAGCCGGGATCCATATGAGGCACCGATAGGCCCCATCGGCCGCAGATGGTTATTTCAGCTGACCGCTGTCACCAGATGCTTTGAGGATTTGCTCCAAGTTGAATGAGCTATTCCTCAAATTTGATTGGTCGTAATTACCTATGTCGCTCTTTTTGATAGCCGACGGACCTCTAATGCACGGAAAAAGGGACGTTGCTCCGGCGGTCGGCTCCATATCCTCCAGTACCACCGAAAGGAAGACCCACAAAACGCAACAGCCGTCACCACTCAAAACTACCGAAAACAGTCTCACGCTAGTCAGTAACACTTTGGGCTCCTATTACACCCGGTTCGACCACGTGATATCTATATCATATCAAGCTTGACGCCACAAAGATTTCTCCATAAGCCTTGTTGCCTGGAATTCCGCTCAGCAATTCACGTTAAATCATGAGATCATTTCAACTAACCTGGTTCAATCACGCCCCTGTCCAGACTTGTTAAGTTGTCGAAATGATTTGAGCTGCGCGTAAGATACAAGCTGCTTTTGGCCCTCTGCCCTAAAACCTCCGACGCCGCGCTACAGGAGATTATAATGACTCTTATGGTCGCCGGTTGCTTGTGTATTTCCTCCTCTGACGGGCGCCTTAAACAGCCTCGGAGAGTAAATGCGCGCCGCGCAGGTAAACCGGAATCACGCTGTCCGTCGTCTACAGACGGTGTATTAAGAGATGTGATCGGAGCCTTCCTACCAACCGACCGAACCTCAGCCAGTTGCTGCATTATAGATAGTTACTAAGCTGCGCACCGCACTAATATCACTCATGTATAACCTGCGTGCGTAGCTGAGAATGTAGTAAATTGAGAGAATCCTAACCCTAACCAAAATCACAGCCTGTACCTTGTCTTATCTGACATCTTTGCAATCGGGATCGTTCAGTCGAACATTGATTCTGCTGTGCCGGGACGCAGATCTCGCTGACCGCATGGGTATTGAGGTCAGAAAGCACCAGGGAATTCGGATTATCCATTTGAGCGGACACGCTGAAAGTCCAAGTGAGGAAGCAGCGCACACGCTCACCCTCCACCTGCTTGCATTTACTGACCGTCCAATCCTCTCCAACCGTGGCGGGGAAAACTGATATATCCTTTTCCGGTGGGTTGGTCACAATGGCAGCCTGCATTAGGTCGGCCGCGGAACGCAGCGTGCCGCCACCCGTCGGATCCGGCGCCGTCAGCTCGCTGCTGAATTCAAAGACGATCGCATCCTGGCCACTCGATGGACAGCTGAATATTACGGTGCACACGCCATCTTGCTGAGCATTGCGTTTCCTAAGAGGGCCATGGGATCTAGAACGCTCTTTGACTTGAAGCTCGTTGCGTATTGCCAGCTCATTGGGAGCACTGTCGCGGTAGCCCGCGACGTTGGCCGTAGGTGAAGCAAGGCCAAGACCGAAGAGGAACAAAAACTGGAGGACGACGAAGAAGAGTTTGTGTTGGAATATCACGTGTTTGTACATTAGATTTAGCTTAGTCATTGACGAGACTGGATAAGAGGCCTACCCCTGAGCGGCCCTCTCAGTCCTCATGCCACTCATTCTCAATTGATGGTATCACCACCAAATCCAACAGTTATAAGCCCGGATATGCGATTGATGCCTTCTGCCATCTAACGTATCATCTACTACCCCTTTTATAGTCGTTCTGAGGCATCCAGACGACTATTATACCGCATTAAGTACACGGCGCTACCAACTGCGCGCAACCTCAACTGCCACTAGCGAATCGAAGGCATACAATACGGTGCAATAAAAGCTACTAACAGCTAACCGCACTAGTTATAGCGCAGCTACGCACTCTAGCTTACTATAGCTACCGTATTACCCCGTTTCTAAGCGATCGATCGAACCCTCGGCCCGTTTTATACGTGCGACCGACGAGAATCACCGATCCAATTAACGACGTACTAATTATTAACTATAACATCCTCGAAGCTAATAATCGTCCTAAAAAGCTCGTAGGACTAGAATACCTAGTATAACCTTATCTAATTATGCGTATGACGTGCTGATATCTTCGAGTATATTAATTCTACTAAGACGGAGCGTCTAACATAACTAACAAAGCCTAAGAAACTAACTTAATAATAAGATTAAACGGTAGACTACTATCGTCTCGATATAAAAAATTATAAGAAGGAGAAGAAGAACTATAAGTATATTTAAAAGAAGATTAACAACCTCTTAACGGTTATTAATAACTTCATAGAAGCCTCGCTATAGCTAATTCTCTAGAATCTTACTGACTTATACCCGTATTACTAACTTAAGACTCTATAAACGAGGCTTAAGCTGTCTAAGACTACGTAGGAGCGGATTATTATTAACTAACTCTACTATTAAGGCTTAACCTTAGGATAATCGCTAAAAGGTTTATTGCACTACGTACAAGAAGCTAGAAATTAAGAAAAAAAGAAGAAGAGAAGAGAAAAGATTAACTTAAATATATAAGAAAAGAAATGTTACGTAACTACTAAGGATTCTTCTAAGGCTTCTCTATTACTAGGTTTCTAGACTATAATATTACCCCCCCCTTTCTTCTTAGTGTTCCGGGTTTAATTCCTAGTCGGGGCAGTCGTTTTTAGCTATTTTAGGAGTATATAAGGTAAAACAGCGACTCTAATATTTAATAACGGCTATATAGCGTAGTTAGAAACTTAGCTAACTAGTAATATATGTGTTACATACGACCGCATTAAGATAGTAACATCTCAGAGTCGACTAGGACCGTAGAGTTATATCGGCTAGTTATCAAATTAAAGGCCTATTAGTTAATAGAAAGAGGGTTATCCAGCGCTAGCGAATTCCGTCTAGTAGCCTATAATGCCTAACTAGGTAACCTAGTACTAAGTTACTCTAATGGGTAGCTATTCTACGGGGGCTGGCTCTAATAGACTATTTACTATAGGTTAACAGGAAGGATTAATATTACCTAGATCGAGCCTAGCTTCGGCTAGGCTAAACTACTTATCTTTTCTTTCTTTTTTCTCTAGGTAGGTATCTAGTACTACCGTATTCTTTAGGGCGGTTATAGACTTCTATATAGGCCTTATATAACCTTTCTATTTAACTTAATATTATAGCTAGTACCGCCATTGCCCTAGCTTCTTAGTTATTTATTCGCCTAGGATCGCTTCTACTACCTATTTATCTTAACTATCTACTTAGATAGGCGGTGGCTAGTAATTATCCTAAATCTAGCTTAGTAGAGGGTCCATTTCAGTCAGTCTAAGAAGGTCTATGTTAAAGACATTATAGACCGCACTAAATACGTCTAGCTTATAACTATAGAATCTAATTATCTTAGTAATAGTAAATTTGGCTACCTTATTATCGAGCTTCTTACTTAGCTGGTTCGTTCGTAGGTTTTTAAGGTTTAGCTATACCTTATTACCTACTTTATACGCTAGTAAGGGGTTTCGTTACTAATTTACTTAATGTTTTTACTTCTATTAAGTCTTTACTATTAACGCTTACGCCTAATTTATAACCTTCTTAATCTTAGCGACGATAGCCTCGGCTCTAGCTACTAGGGACTACCTATGCTAGTCGCTTAGCTATACATCCTCGGGTAATTCGAGCAGCTTAAGATAATAACTGTAAGAGAGAAAGAAGAGGCTTATCTAGATAACTATTAATATTCTCTCGTTTAGTACTAGCTAGATAACCAGTAACTAATCTACCTAATCTCGTTAATAGTAATTAATGAATAGGGCTATTTTCTATACTATCTTAGTATTTATTCGTTCTGTTAAGCCGTCCGTTTGCGGGTAGTAGGTAGTTAATATTCGCCGCTTAATCTTAAGTAGCTAATAGATTTATTACTATAAGAGACTAATAAATTACGTTTCTCTATCTAATACGATAGCCGCTAATACCCTATAGTCCCGATAGAAGCGACTAATAAAGAGCCTTATAATAGTTTCCATTTCTAGATTTATATATACCTCGAGGATAATCCCTTTTTCTAACCGGTCGGTTATTACTATAAGCATTTCACAGCCGTTGCTTAATAGAAGTAGCCTAATAAAGTTAATCGAGATCTCGCGCTACTATCTATTTAGTACTAGTAGCAGTTTAAGAAGTCCTTATTTTCTATTTCTCTAGATCTTAGTTCTACCGCAGGTGTTATAGTTTCGATAGAACCTTCGAATATCATTAATAAATCCCGGCTAGAAGAACTACCTTACTACTAGATTAATCGTTTTAGACCGTCCTAGGTATGCGACTAGGAGTAAGTCGTATATCTCCTAAATAATCTATATTCTTAGTAGTTTAGAATCTAGTACCTATTTTCTTTCCCTAAATAGAAGGTCTCCTCGGTTGTTTAACGAGTATTCGGCTATTAATACCTTAATCCTACTAGATAGGTCTAGGGAAAACATTCTATTTCCTTATTAGACCGCTTCTCTTAGCCGGTTTAGGACGTTATCTTAACTTTACACTTCTTACTATTAGTCTATGTGATGGTTCAACCCTAGGGTGTGCGCTAAAGGATTGAATTCGTCTACACGAAGGTCAAGCTAAGGAGGAAAGAACACGCGTCCTCAGCGACTCTATATAACCGAACGCTAGCGCTACACGTGACCGCTTACGGCCGAGGATTCCTTCGAGGCTTTCTTTATCACTAGGCTTCTAGACTATAACAGTCTAGAAGTGCCTATCCGTAGCCGTATTACCCTAGGTGTGCTAAACGGGGTCTAGGGGCATTTATAACCATTAACTAATTCGTTATATTATTATTACCTAGTTATAGGTCTTTATTATTCTAGTTATCTAGTTCCTCTAGGTCTTCTACTAGCCCTATATTAAGGGTAAGTCCTTAACGAGCTAGTAGTAGTAGCTAGGCTATCCTCTACTCGAGCCTTTAATTAGTATTCTACGTAGGTAGGTCTTAGTTTCTTCTAGTAAGTATATCTGCTAATCTGTTAGTTACTCTAGGGGTATACTCGATTATAAAGAAAAATTAGCTAAGTTTTCTTTACTACTAAATTTATCTTTCTAATAGTCTTCTTATAGTAGTAAAGTATTCTAGATTCTTATAATTAGTAAGGATCTTAAACTAATTAAGCTCCTTTAATTTAGTATTCTATTAGCGTAGATACTTAACTATTATAAGTAGTTTCTTATTATAAATTGAGTAGTTATATTCCATAGAGAGATTCTTCTTTAAGAAGAATACTATTAGGTGTAGAAAATTATCTTTATCGTACTACTAAAGAATACTACTAGTATAGTACCCGAATAAGTCCGTAGCGAGGACCGTTTCTCATTCCGAGTCGAATTATATTAGTACTAGAGTAGTAATAAAAGTCTTTTTTAGCTTCTTAAAAGCCGTATTCGCTTCTTTATTCTATTTAAAAACCGTGCTTTTCTTTGTAAGTATAACTAGGGGGTTTGTTAGGTTCGAAAATCCTTTAATAAACCATCTATAGAAATTAGTAAATCCGAGGAAACCTTATATGCTCTTAACAGTAGTCGGTGCCGTCTATTTCTAGATCGCTCGGATCTTCTCTAGATCTATTTAGATGCCCTTACCGGCCTCGATTATATAACTAAGGTACTTTATTAACTAAACTTTAAACTCGTATTTCTTAAGGTCGAGCTAGAGGCCTATAGCATCTAATTTAGCTAATACTTTATTAACCTTCTCACGGTAATCCCTGCGAGAACCGTTTGTAAAAATTAGAATATCGTCTACGTAGACTAAGATAAAATCATCTAAGAAATTCCTTAACATCTAATTAATATACCGCTAGAAGGTACTCAGTGCATTAGCTAGTCTAAATAGAGTAATAAGCTATTTAAATAGTCCGAATTAAGTTCTAAATATAATAAGCTATTTATTACCTTCCGTAATCTGTATCTTATAGAAGGCGGTAGCGACGTCGAGCTTAGTAAATTATTTAGCCTTACTAATTCGATTAAGCATCTTCTAAATAAGGGGTAATAAATAACGGTCCTTCCTAGTAATTTAATTTAGGACTCGATAATCGTAGTAGAAATAAAGCCCCCCTTTTAGTTTCTTTATAAAGAGAATGGGGGCGGCTATAAGTAAGTTACTAACTCGAATAAAGCCTTTATCGAGATAGTTATTTAGTATTTTTTAAAGTACTAGAAGCTCGTCACGGGATATATTATATAGAGGCCCCTATAGTAGTTCTAGTATTCGTTCGTTAGTATTCTTTTCTAGTTTAATATAGTAATCGATTCTAGGTTAGTAGGGTAGTAGCTTATTTACTTCTTACTTTTCAAATAGACAGTACTATTTCTAATTAATCTAGTATAGTAGATTAGTTTTAATGTTAACTAGAGCCTTCTCTTTTAAGGCCTTATTAATATTAGCGAGGCTTATAGTAAAGATTTAATATTCTTTCTTCTTACATTACTAGTATAAGAAGCGAAACACGTACACTCTAATTAGTATTTCTTAGGGCTTAGATAGATTAGTATCTTACTTAACTACTAAGCTAGTATTCTTAAAAGTAATTGTTCATTCGCTTTAGTCTAGTATTACCTTTTCTTATACTATCTAGGGGTTGCCTAGTATAATATTATAGCTAGTAAATCTTAGAATGATATAGAAGATATTACAAACCCCAGAAAAATAAAGGCTTTATAACCCCACGGGTAGAAAGCCAGCATGGGAAAAGACACCGCAAGGGCCAGGAACCCATAGAAACAGTAGAGCCGCAATACTAGCGCGCCCGCACGGGAAAACCAGTCCTAAGAAAAGACGGCGCGTACGGGCCTAGGCAAGGCAGTAGTAGAAGCCTACACGGAAATGAAGCCTACGCGGTATAGTAAGACCGCGGAAACACTAACTAAGTCGAATCCCATAGGGGAAGAATATCCTTAAGGAAGGATTATGAATCCCGGAAACCGGCTTCGAGCTAGAGAAACGGACGGGAGAAAGTTGAATAACTTATATAATCTAAGGGATAATAGTCTAGTGGTATAATACTTTCTTAACCAATATAAAAGTCGGATTCTAGGAAATAGGCTTTAGCACCTATATTACGTAAGGTCTATATAACCTACTTATAGATCGAAAGCCTTAGTATTAATCTAACTCTTAGATTAATCTAATATTATAACTAATCTAATAGTCGTTCTAATCCCTAGATTATTATAGCTTTCCTATAGTATATAGAACACACTCGTTAGGTAGTACTTTAACCTTCGTAGTTAACTTAAGATTCTAATATAAGACTTATTAGAGATAATAAGCCTAGCGTATACCACACCCTAACTCCTTATGTAATTACTACCTATCGTTCTAATCCTTTACCCTTCTCTTGCCCTTTAAGGTAAACCTACCGTTACTCGACCCTGCTAGGTAATTCTAAAGCCTAGTAGAAGAGGCCGCCGTTATACTTTAACTACTATTCTTATAAGAGGAGGTAGTTCTAAGAAGAGAAACGACTAATAAAAGATAGTATTATCTAATACTTAACGCTAACTAAGTAATATAATAAACGACATTGATATAAATAATAACAGTCCCCTATAGCTAACTATAGCTAACCTCTTTTAGGTTATCTAGGACATGCAGGGCCAGATCGGCGAGCTACAAGGATAACTTTAGAAGTAGACTAACGAGAATACCTAGCTCTATTAATAAGTAAACGAGCTCCGCAACTAAGCTACCTCTACTCCGGTACTAGCTTCTATTACGACTCCCCTAACGAACCTTATATCTAGAAACGAGTCGCCAGCCCGAGTTAAAGAAACTACTATAAAGATGGCTAAACCCGATCTCTTCTACAGTAACCGAAAGAAGCTCTAAATCTTTCTATCTTAACTCGATCTTTACTTCTTCTTTAACTCTCGCGAATTCGAAAGTAAGAATCGAAAGGTTATATTCGCTACTACGTACCTACGCGATACCGTAGTCTAGTAGTTCAAACCCTATCTTAGGGACCGTATAAGCAAGGAGCTAAGCTAATAAAAGAAAGACACTAGTAAGATCTTCGCTAGCTATAAATACTTCGTTAACTAAATTAAATAGAGCTTCGGCGATCTAGATAAAGTATATAAGACACGCCGAGCTATTATAAATATCTAATAGAAAACCTTAGTAGCCGAGTATACTACTGAGTTCTAGAAGGCCACGGCCTATCTTAATAACTAGTCGGACCGTGCCTTTATAGATTACTACTACCGAGGACTTAAGAAAAAAGTTAAGAATTAACTTATAACCTAGAACGACCCTAAAGTGCTAGACAAACTTATTAAGCTAGTAATTAAGTGCGATAACCGCCTCTTCGAGCATTATATAGAGCGCTATAAAGAAAATAACTATAAAGCTAATACTTCGCGCCCTACGCGCCCTAAATATACTTAAGAAGAAGGCGATGCTATAGAACTAGACGCTACCTAAAGAAACGATAAGGGCGATAAATACGAACGGCGACCCCGATGCTAGTAGACGAAATAAGAAACGAAATGTTTTAATAAAGAACTCTATATCTACTATAAAGATAAGTAAAACCCCTAATACCGCTACCTATAACGAAATAAGACTAGTAAAACTATAGCCGGCGCTACTTAGAAAGAAGAGAAACCCTGCTCCGTATCTACTATAAGTAAGAAAGTTAACTATACGGCTATAAGCTAGACCGCCTACTTTAACGATAACTATACTATCTACTAGAGCAATAATTAAGTCACCGGATAGTACCCCTTCGAACCCTAATAGTTAAACCTAGCTATACGTAACGAGGAAGTACTAGAAATCGAAAACCTTATTAATAATTTTTCCCTAGACTAAGAACTTATTAATAGTAGTATAGAAGAACTCTACGAGAGTATAACCAAAAGTAAGAATAGCGTATAGTTAGAAGATACCCTAATACTATCCGATAAATAGAATACTCTTACCGAACTAGAAGTTCTTACTAAAAGATATAGTATCAATAGCTATCTATAGAACGAATAGAGTAATCGTATCTAGACAATATAGATTCCGTATTAAGAAAGCCTCGCTCTAACTATTATCTAGAAATAGCGCTAGGATACGCTTTAGAAAACTCGGATCGAATAAGATAGAAAGAAGTACAAACTCTTAGTAACTATAGATACGACACTTCTTATATACTACTACTAAGAAATCTTTACGCGCGAATAAGCGGACTATAACTTTCTTTAGAAACTAGCGAGAATTCTCTACTAGTATAAAATAGTAATTATCTAGAATCGTATACTATAGTAGATCCCTAACGAGAAACTTAACCGTCTAACCTTTAGATACTAAGTATAAAAGGACTAAGTCTATTAGTAAAGATAGCTAGATAACGATAATTAGACCCATTAGAAGTAAGTATACCTATAAGTTAATAAATAGAAAGATTATATATATAACGAAGTCTACGGCCACCCTAGATTAAAAAACTAAACGGCTCTCTTATTTAGAAACCCTAGAAGGGGCCGTCGGATAGGTTCCTTAACTAGGTTTTACATATACTAAATAGTATATGCACCTTAGAAAAAGTTCTTAGAATACTAGTAACTATTTATAAATGAACTATAATAGCTATACTCGATAGCGGAGTAGAAGGTAACTTTATTAGCTATATCTTTACTATCTAAAATAATATTAGACTTATAGAAAAAGACTACCCCTACTCGCTAAAAACAGTAGATAGGTCCGCCGCCTCTTATAATAAAGAATAGATTCGGGTCGAAATAGAACCCGTAAAGCTTACTATTAGAAAATATATAGAGAAGATTATACTTAATATAACCTCTATACTAGAATATAATATTATTCTAGGAATTCTATAATTCGAAACCTATAAGCCGTATATTTAATAGAAGAAAAGAATAGTTACCTTTCTAAATAAGAAATACATTAGATACCTAGTAAATACTAAAAGAATACTAATAGTTAAGAAAGACCCCTTAGATATCTAGAAAATTTTAATAGATATATTAAAGTAAATAAGAAACTAAGAAGAAAAGGCGTATATAATCTTCGTTAAAATAAGCCTAGAATACGAGTAGAAAATCCTAGCTCGTATAATATAGGGCCTCCGCTAGAAGGATAATAATATTCTAAAGCTAGTCGGAGAAAACTATCCCTAGAGAATCTATAGAAGATATAATCTATCCGCGTATAAGTAGATAAATATTATTAAATAAGATATTTTAATAGCCGAGGTTAATATAGACCTCGATAGAATTATAAGACCTACTTTAAATAAGTTAGCATCTATACTAGAATTAGAAACTATTCTATAATAGTTTTAGAATATACTAAGAATATTCTAAGAAAGAGGTAAAGAATAGCTACTAGAGTATTAGCTATAGAATTATAAGATACCCCTACTTCTAGAAATATAGCTAGCGTTTAAGCCTATATATTTCTTATCTAAGAAAGAGGCTAAGGCACTATAAAAATATATTAAGAAGAACTTAGAACGAGATTATATTCACCTATTATTATTATTAATAGATTATTTAATTCTATTTATACTAAAGAAGAATAGTAAGCTCCACCTTTATATCGACTATAGATAGCTAAACAATATTATAATAAAAAACTATTATCTACTACCTCGTATCAATGAACTATAGAATAAACTCCGACGCGCTAAGTACTTTACGAAGTTAGACCTTCGAGAAGGCTACTACCTAGTTTATATTAAAAAAGATGAAGAATAAAAAACGGCATTCCGAACTAGATTTAGCTACTACGAGTATACGATAATACCCTTTAAACTTACTAACATATCGGCTATCTTCTAGAGTCTAGTTAACGATACGCTATATTCGTATCTAAATATATTCACTTTAGCTTACCTAGACGATATTCTAATCTACTTAGAAACGCTTAAGAAATATACCGAGTATATAAGAAAAGTTCTAAAGGCCTTAGATGAGTAAAATCTCTAAGTTACCCTAGAAAAAAGCGAGTAATATATATAGAAGACTAAGTACCTAGGGTTTATTATTACCCTAGGATATATTAGTATAGATGATAAGAAACTAGATGTAATAAAAGACTAGTCTATACTAAGAATTATTAAAAAAGTATAATTCTTTCTAGGATTTACTAACTTTTATTAGAAGTTTATTCTAAACTATATAAAGGTATTAACACCTCTTATAGACTTAACTAAGAAAGAACACGGGTTCATATAGAGAAAAAGATAATAAATAGCCTTTAACTTACTAAAGTATATATTTATAAAGATACTAGTCCTAGATATCTATAATCCTAATCTATCTATTATAGTCGAGACTAACGCCTTCGACTACGCTATTAGAGTAGTCCTTAGCTAGCTAGACGAGTAAGATAGACTATACCCTATTATCTTTTATTCGAGAAAAATATTAGGTCCTAAAAAGAACTATAACATCTACGATAAGAAACTTCTAGCTATTATTATAACCTTTAAAAAATAGAGACACTACCTAGAAGAGGCTAAATACTAAATTATAGTATATTATGACTATAAGAACCTATTATACTTTACTACTACTAAGAAACTAAACTAACGATAGGTTAGATAGGCTAAAGAGCTAGTATTATATAATATAAAGATTACCTATAGAAAGAAATCTAAAAACGCTCGCGTAGATGCGCTAAGCAGATGAGCTAATTATACCGAGAAAAAGCTAGGTCTATAATCTATAGTACTTAATATGTAGAAAGATGGGTCTTTTATACTCGCTAGCCGTAGCCGCTAGATTACTGCTATTTATAGCATTGAATAAATATAGCTTAAGAAAGAACTAGACGACTCGCTTACCCTAGTTTAATAACTAGCCCTAGCGATACGCCTCGAAGACAACGAATAGGAGTATAAGATCTAAGAAGCCTACGTAGATAACATAATAGCTTAAGAAATTAAAGAACTCGAAAACAACCCCCGAGTAACTAAAAACGTAGATAGTATAATCCTATTTTTAGAATTAGTCTACGTTCCGGTTAAACTACGGAAAGAACTTATAAAAGATATATACGAAGCCTTAGCACACGGTTATTAAGAAATAGATAAGATAATAGAGTGAATTATAAGAAGCTACTACTTTCTAGAACTTATATAGAGGTCGTATTATAAGACTACCCATTAGACGATTCTTCTTAGAAGTAAGGCTGTAAGATACGTACCTTATAAATAGCTTTAGCTACTACTAGTACCGAAGTATTCTTAGTAGTCTATCTCGCTAGACTTTATTATGGACCTATCTAAGTTAAGAGAACCACTTACTAAGATTAAATATAACTCGATCCTAGTTATTATTAATAAAATAATAAAATACGCCTACTACTTACTATTTCTTAAATTAGTAAATGCGGAAGAACTCGCCTATACGTTCCTTAGAATAATTTTTAGTAACTATAGATTACTAGAAAAACTTATATTAGATAGAAATCGACTATTTATATCCCGATTCTAGTAATCGCTTACTTAATAGCTTAGCGCTAAATATAAGCTCTTTATAACGGCACACCTATAAATAGATAGCTAGACGAAATGAATAAACTAAATACTAGAGTAATACCTACGCTACTACCTTAACTACGCGTAAGATAATTAGGTTAAGCTACTACCACTTACTTAATTCGCCTATAATAGCTTGAAAGTATTAGCTATATAAGAATTATTATTCTACGCTAACTATAGATATGAACTAATGGCCTATAGATACCTAATACTAAGTAAGTTATTAGCTTAAAAAGAAATTCTTAAAGCGGACTAGCTAAAGACACTCTATAAATAAATATACCTAGACCTAGAATTTATAGCCCTATAAATAGGTAAATACTATAATAGACGGTACTAGAAGGCACTAAAGCTAAAAAGAAAGAATAAAGTTTACCTCCTTAGTAAAAATTTTAAACGAAAAAAGAACGACTAACTAAGTAAAAAATTAGACTTTAAAAAGATTAGCTCCTTTAAAATCGAAGAATAAATTAGAAAGGTTAATTTCCGCCTTAAATTACTAGATACTATATAGATATATCTAGTATTTTACATCACCCTACTCGAGTTGGCACCTTAAGACACCGCGCCAATATACTATATAGAGAAAATAATACCCGAAAACCTAGATACTAATAAAAATAGAGAGTAGAATATAGAATAAGTCCTAGATAGCGGCTATATTAATAGTTAGTTCTAATATCTTCTTAAATAGAAAGAAGATTAGAATAATACCTAAGAACTACTAGAACTCTACAACTATTAAGAACTTATTAATAAGTTTTATCGTCGAAATCTAGATCGACTAATACTACTAACTTATTATACACAAAGGACCCAAAGTTAAAATTAATAAATAAAGATAACCGTACTTAATTAACTAACCTAGAACCCTCGGGTGGCATAGAACCCGAACTAACGCTAGAAGACCTAATAGACTAGAACAACTCTATAGCATTATTAGCTAAGATATCGCTATGTAAATACTTTAACGATCGCCTCTTCTTAGTATCTTTAGGGTTAGAGGTATTTCTAGCCTCTAATGCTTCTAACTTTCTAAGTATATTAATTGCATCCGACTTACACTATAGTATTAAGATAGCACGATGCTTAAGTAACTTTTACTACTTCTTAGTACGAGAAAGACTAGAGGTTATCTTTTAAAGCTAATTCTTAAAAGCTACACGTTCGGAGCGCACTTTATCTAGAGCACGTCAGAGATATTTAACTAAAGAAAAAATTAGTAAGTATATAAGATAATTAGAAAAAAACTAATAGTCGAAATTCTTAAGACTACTAGTATTATAACTAGTGTATCCGGTATGATAATATTTGCTATAACGTAAGAAACCTAAGGCTACGCGATATACTACCTTAGGCTCTTTAGCCTTTCGCTAAGCATTTAGAAGTAAATATTACGAATAAAACACGGGTATCGTGATACCTAGTAAATTAATCTTTATATCTAGAGACTTACGCTTAGTCTTCTACGAGTCGCACTTTCATTTTAAAGGCATAGCGGGAGGCTTATAGCGGGAGAAGAAAATAAGAAAATAAAGAAAGCCTAAGATATAAATAAATAAATAAATCTTTAGGCCAAAGATCCTTAAGAAGGGGAATAGTATTACGAACCCCATGGGCATTAGTCCCGCACGGGTAAATATTTCTTAAGGGATAGAAACCCTTACAGAAGGAAATCTTATAGAGAAATACTAATTATAGAAAAACGGTGCTTAGAGAGCTTAGTTAGAAAGTAGGCGG
>JAJJID010000585.1:0-20545 GCA_022204955.1 Macrophomina pseudophaseolina
CAGAGGGAATCTCAATATCTGGCTAGCTGAAATGGCTGCGCAATGATCATTCGACACTCTTGCAGTGAAAACCACGCTAACAAAAGATACTCCCCAGACCACAGTAGTGCTTACGCCAGGGGAGAATTTGTGGTGCTTGCACATGTACGAAGCCTTACAATGCGTGTCAACACCATTGCGTCGGAGATCGAGGCCGTTGTTGTAAGGTAACCTCTGAATTGGTCCTTGGCGCAGCCTGCATAGTCGTCTAACATGCATTGTGCGGGGCTCGTCCGGGAAGGAAAATCAATGCCCTTCTTAAAGCAAGTCATTGATAGCTAGCCGCGCACCTACAAAGCACCGGATCAATCCCTGCCGGAACTTCCTTATCATCGTTAATCGCGATGTCGAACGTGACTGTTGACGCAGCCGTTGCCCACGTAGCAGGTGTTCTGGGTTCTTCGAACTATCTGGACAAGGAAGTCTTCATAATACCTAACATTCCTCTGCCAAATGAAGCAGCTACGAAGAAAGTAAGTAAAGCATCCAGGTCAAACTCGCATTCGCAGAATCAATCTAATAGGCCATGTTCAACAAAAATAGTTCACCCACGACTTTCAAACGATATCTGCGTTCAGTCTTGAAAATGAACCGGGCACACAACAGCTTTGTGCATCGCAACCGCGCGCACAAGCGAGATTGACCAGATCTGGGCGCTGGAAAAGTATGTGTGTCCACTCTTGTTTCGGTCAAAGTACGGCTCTGAGATGTTAATAAGGCTGGATGAACGTCTTCGATTCCGGATCCGCTCTAGCAGAGCACAAGGCCTATGCTCCCGTTGAAGACATGCTGATGTTTCTGACGCTCTTAAGTATTAGTCAGCTATAGAAGGCAGTAAAGCACCTCCCTGCCGCTGCCGCAGAGCTCCTTCGACTAGCGGGACCATCTTACTATTACCAGAGCACGTAGCCTCAGAAAGGGCGTCGAGACCGGACGGACCTCGCAAAGTCGGGTCTGCCCCATGTTGAACAACGAGCTCCGCCAGCTCCAAATGGCCATTCCGTATAGCTGCCGATAAAGCGCTGCCTATAAACCCTGCCTGAGCATTAACATCGGCCCCTCGACTAATTAGTACCGTGGCCACTTGAATTTCGCGCTCTGCGCAGGCTGCTTGTAGTGCGGTCCTCCCGCTTTCACCCTTTGCATTCACGTCCGCGCCGGCATCTAGTAGCACTCGAACCGTTACAGCAGACCGACTTCCTGCAGCAGCGATAACCGGAAATCCCTCCTCGTCTTCTCTAACGCAGGGGTCAGCTCCGGCGTCTAAAAGCTTAAAGACGGTGCGAAGATGTCTGTGCAATGCTGCGGCCTAGAGCGCGCTACCGTACTAGCTACCCGGCCCAGCGCCATTATGCACCAAGACTTCCCACCATCTCTAAGTCGCCTATATAAGCCGCAGCCTGGAGTGCAGTTCCGAAGCGACCTCCGGCAGAATTCACATGTGCTCCTTTATCGAGCAGAAGCTGGACAAGCTCGACCTTGCCTAATTGTGCGGCGTCGTGCGCGACGTTGACGCTCGCCCCTTGCGCTATGAGCATCCTGGAAATTTTTAGATCGCCTCTGCGCGCTGCATCCGCGACAGCTCTATCTAGCAGCCTCTTAGACGGATTGCGCTTTAACGTTGGCGCTAGTATCAAGCGCAACGTCTCGCTCTCTGCCGGGCAGGAGTGTAGCGTCGCGGAAAGAGCAGATCCAAACTGTCCACCCTCGATAGTTGGATCTGCCCCTCGCTCAAAGAGGGTGGTAGCAATGCGATGGTTGTCTGCATAGCTTGCAGGGCCTGCTTGAAGGGCAGTCTCAAACCGGCCCCCACGGCTATTGACATCGGAACCCGCGTTGAGGAGTAGGTCGACTTTGCCTTGGTGGCCGGCTTCCGCAGCAGCGCTAAGCGCCGGTCCATAACGCTCCCCGCCGGCTAGATCTCGGCCTGCGCTGCTGTAGAGAAGGGCTCGGAGTATGCTAACAGGCGCGGCAGAGTTATGCGCTGCAGCACGGAGAGGGGTGCCGTAGAATTCTCCACTTTCATTGGGGTCAGCGTCCTCCGAAAGAAGCTTGCAGAAGCCATCCAAGTCGCCGAACGCCATGGCGGAGGCTGTAACCGCTAGAGTAGGGTCTTTATTACTTTACAAGCCGCAAGTCACATCTCACTTCTACCTTGGCGCAGAGGCGCTAGGCGCGAGCGGTTCGCACTACGCTCAACAGCATCGCAGGGTACCTGCGCTCGCAGCGAGTGACTGATGCGGTACAGCTGCCCAAGTACTTCTCGTCACCGACTCGCTAATAAGCAACATTGCCGTGCTCCTTTCGTAGTCCGCTTGATGATGGCGGACATAAACATAGAGGTTCTTATTCTGCAACCGCCTCATCTTTCCGCCATCGAATGTTCATTCCTGAGGCTTATGTTCTATACTCGGCAAATCCTTCTTTCTCCCTTTTACCTTTTCTTCAGTAATGTTACTACCGTTACTTCAAGCTCATCTTAAATACTGTCTACGCTCACTCCGTTACTTTCTTTTCCCTTGTCGTTAAGATTTAGAAACTGAACTCTTCAAACAAAACCTCCACGCTTCTCCCCAACCACTTTAAAACCTGTTGCCTCAACACTCTCCCCGCGCACAAGTACCACCGTGCGCTGCTGTTCACCCGCTCTTGGCCTACCAAATCCCCTTTTTCTAGGCGCCGAAACGCCACGCTAGCGCCCTTGGCCTCCAGCCCCTGGACCTCGGCGCTCCCCTTCTCCCCCCCGGTAAGAAATATCCGCGCGCCCCTGGCCAGCGCCGGATACCGCTCAAACACTTCCACCACGAGCGCGGCGTCGGCCGCGCGCAGCGTCCAGAAGAGAGAAACATCGGCGGGGGAAAGGGTGTGCGCGAGCTCAGCGAGCAGGGGCGTGATGCCGACCCCGCCGGCTACGAAAGGAACTGTCGCTCTTGCGCCACAAGGCTTGATCCTAAATTCGCCGCCGAAGCCGCGGACGGCGAGAGACAGGCCGGCGCGCTCATTGGCGGCGAAGAGCAGACCCGTAACGGGGCCGTGGCGGCGGGCGGTGATGGTGAAGGAGACGCTAGGGCTGATGGACTCGTCCGCCTCCTCTTCATCCTGCCGCTGCTGCTGAGCTGCAGTGTGGCCCCACGCTGGCGCGGACGTGACGGTAAATGTGCGCACGAAGTCGTCGTTCAAGCTGGCCGGGTCGTCGTCGCGCATATGGCTGTACCCAATGTCCAGCTCGTCCGACGCGTCGAGTGCGACCCATTGGCCCGGAAGCACGCGCGTCGGCTTGGACAGCGCGAAAGTGAAGCGTGCGAGGCTGGGGGTGAGGACTTCCTTGCGGGTTAGCGTAGCTGCCAGCTCTCCCTGGCTTGTCTCTCCGGTCTTGGAGAGGAGGTTGCCCTCTGCGGCGAGGAGGCGGACGGGTGGGTTATACGGCGACATGCCCATCGAGGCGGAGGAGGGCTCTGATGTCGCGCGCCCGGCGCCTGGGGCTGGCGTGCCGCGGAAGGAAAGGCCGGTGCGGACGAAGCGGGATGCTGTGATGGTGATGGCAACAGCGAGATTAGATCTGGGTAGAAGTGCGGCCGCCTCGGCGCCGGCGTAGATACGTGTTGTGCCCGTCAAGTATAGGACATCGCCGGTTGTGAAGTCGGGGAAGCAGAGGCCGGCGAGGGGGGTTGTTTTGAAGTTGCCCAAGGTCTGGTAGTAGCGATTGCCGGAATATTCGGGGTAGACGATGGTGGTGGGGGAGCAGGACGTCGAATGAGACGGTTCAGGTACGATGCGCACAAAACCAGCGGGACCGCCACGGTGGTTGATGTCCATGTCATATGTGCCATTGTAGCTGGAGATGAAGAACATGTCGGCTTTAGCGATTAGCGCCCGAGCTTCGGGGGATAAATTGGGCGTTTCGAATGCCAGTTCTGGGCGAGGTGCTGCGGGTATGATTGTTTTGGAGTTTATGTACTTGGGGCAGTTTCCTGGTGAAGGTTTGTTAGCGAATGTCTTGAGTTCGATAGTATGTTGATGGAGGGAGGAGATGGCAGAGAGCATATAAAGCCTGAAGGAGCCCAAACTAAGCACTCAACGCCCGCTGGCGTGAAACTAGAACGCATAGCCAGAAAATGAGTATGTGCAAGACGAAGGAGAAAAATTTCAGGCCAACAGTGCGTCTCTAAGGAATTCTCAAGCCAGGGTGAAACAGTCCGCAATGAGCGCACGTGAGTGGGGACGGAGGGCAGTAACCACCGAACTGCTACAGCGAAAGGAGATACACTGTGACGAATGTATACTAGAAAAGACCGGGGCTTACGCCCTAGGGAATACTGTTGCAAATGCCGCTACCCGTCGCAGCAATGTGGGTGCAGTACCAGAATCGCAACAGCTTTGAAGGAAAAGTTGCCTACCGAGACTTTGCTCCACCTTGAGCACCAATTGGATCTTCCCCATCCGATCGTCACCCTCATTCTGATTCTTTCCTTGCCTCCTATCCTCCTCTTCCCCGCTTAGCTTCCCTAAACTCGCCACCACCATTCTTCCAGAGACCTTCACCCTTTTTCTCGCCACCAAATCAATCGGCAAGCCTGCTAACATCCTGCCCCTCCCTTTTTCCTTGACCACCTCACCGTCACTCCGCCCATCTACCAGCGCCTGCGCCACCGGATCGAACCGCTTGTCCACCAGCGCACGAGTCCCCACGAGCGATCCACCCAGCGGTTGCGAGAAGCCGGGTTCGCCACCCCAGATGGTGGCCCAGGGACGGCCGTCGGAGTCTAAGGTGGCGAGCGCCAGGAGCGGCGCGCGCATGAACATGGCGGCGGCTTGTGGAGTGAGAAAAGCGGAGGTGGGGTTGTCTTCGTGAGGCACTCGAAGGAGCTCCTGCATGGCGCGTTCGCCGTCAGACCAGGGCATTGCGATTGAGGTGGTCATGGTGTGGATGGCCTTGAATGGATCGAGCGACTCTATTTTCTCTGTTCGAGAACCCGTTATGCGCAGCAATACGGGATTGTCTTGTTATATCAGCCCCGCACGGGCCTTGGTTATCACGTGCGTGGTAAGGCGAGCTTTCTATCGCGTATTACGAACAAGCCCCCGGCGAATGGTGAGAGATGGGTTGAACCACAGAAGCCCCGCCACGATGTCACGTATACAACCACGTGCGCCCCACTTGTCACGGCACAGCAAGATAGGAAGCACGGGAAGTGCTAAGTTAGAAGGAAACTGGACCCACCGCAACAGGCGGCCGAGACACGAAGTGCCCGTAACTATCCTAGCAGCTCAGCGACACCACTGCGGTCACAACTTTAAGGCCCCAACCATCCAACCTGACTAGTAAAAAAGTCGCGGTCACTACCGACAAGCACGACCACTGCTTCCTCGTATATAGCCATTATTCGTTTAAAGGAGAGAGGGCCCCGTAACTAACTGCGTATATGACTATTACGAGAGGAAAACTTCGTGCGTGCTGACTTTGCGGGCCATGTTCGGGCGGGCGGACACGGCGACAAACCGCTTGCCTTTAGCGCGCACAACCCGCCGTCGATGCGTGGCTCATGAAAATACCGGAAGAAGCGTGGCCTACCTACTCAGTAAGGAGAAATATGATGCAGGCCGTTTTATCTTCTTTCCCCGGGGTCAAAGCGCTCAAGCTCGCCCTACTCGGAAAGGCTCGCAGGGTGTAATCTAAACGGGTTCAGGCGCAGCCATCCCTAATGGGGAATCGTGTAAGGCCGACATGGATGCTTCGGACGAAAGGCTCCATGGAGCACACGGATGCTCAGTCCGTAATTGGCAAGACAGGACTAGCTGCATCGGGCGCACACCGCCACATACTGTAAATTACGTACATGGGAAGATGCCAACCAAAGATATGGAGCATACGTGACTGTCTAACGAGTTATATAAAGAACACTCAGTAGTCGCTATCGGGGAAGTCCACATGACCCATCACATCGCCCGCATAACATTTACTCGCTGGTTTATTTTTGCTGGACTTAGCAACGCGAAATCTGACGCTCCCGCTTACCTATAGTGTTGATCTAATCAAACCCCAGCACGAGTTGGCAGCTTCGCTTAGGAGTTCAGGACAAAGATGTGGGAGCCCAAGCAGACCGTTGACCGCAAGTCAGATCCAGATCGGATTTCTCTACCACCGGAACCCGGTATCATTGTCGAGATGGGCGGCAGTGTGGCACCGGCTTCCGCAATTTCAGATCCCGAAACAAAGTCAGGTGAATCACCAGAATTGCAACGGGTTCCTCTACCACCGCCAAACGGCGGTTACGGCTGGGTGTGCACGTTATGCGTTGCCCTCATAAACGCACATACTTGGGGCATGAACTCCTCTTACGGCGTCTTTCTCGCGCATTACCTCTCCACAAATACGTTCCCCGGAGCAACCTCATTACAATATGCATTCGTGGGCGGGCTGTCTATTTCGTGCGCCATGCTCGTGTCGCCGCTGGCCACCTTGTCAACACGCTACTTCGGGACTCATGCTTCACTGTCCCTTGGCATAGCATTCGAGACAGCGGGCTTCATTGGCGCATCCTTTGCGAATAAGATATGGCAACTTTTCCTCAGCCAAGGGGTCGCATTTGGTGTGGGAATGGGTTTCCTCTTTGTTGCGTCAGTCGGCATCCCGCCACAGTGGTTTACGACTAAGAGGTCGCTCGCAAATGGTATCGGCTCAGCCGGTTCCGGTTTTGGCGGTCTGGTCTACTCTCTCGCAGCTGGGTCCATGATCAAATCCATCGGACTGGCCTGGTGTTTCCGAGTGCTGGGAATCTTAGCCTTCGGAGTGAACGCAATTTCCACCGTCTTGATTCGGGATCGCAACAAGATCATCGGGGCCCGGCACAAGGCCCTTGACATGAAACTTTTCAAGCGTCCGGAATATCTTCTGCTCAACGGCTACGGCTTTTTCTCGATGCTCGGCTACATCGCGCTGGTCTTTTCCTTGGCCAACTATGGGAAGAGTATCGGATTGGATGCTTCACAAGCATCTGTGGTCTCAGCCCTTCTGAACCTCGGCCAGGGTCTCGGGAGACCACCCACTGGATACTTCTCTGACAATATCGGGCGAATCAACATGGCTTCGCTGACCGCCTTCCTTTGCGCTCTGTTGATCTTCGTCGTTTGGATCTTCGCAAACAGCTATGCTGTGCTCATCTTCTACGCTCTGGTCGGCGGCACTGTAGCTGGCGCTTTCTGGGCATGCATTGGCCCAGTCGCTGTCGAAGTTGTCGGCCTCCAAGATCTTCCATCTGCCCTCAACCTTGAGTGGCTGGTTATCGTCCTCCCGTGTACTTTTAGCGAGCCGATCGCCCTCGAGCTTGTTGCAGGCACAGGCGGCTACATGGGCACGCAACTCTTCGTTGGCTTCATGTATGCTGCCTCGGCTTTGTGCTTGCTTCTCCTTCGAGGGTGGAAGGTGGGCGAGCTAGAGGAGATCGGAAGAATGGCGAGTGAAAGCTCAGACGACATGGATGCTGTAGAGGTCAATCTGGGATCAACTAATGACAAGGCTAGAGTGGCAGGCAGAAAGACGATGTGGAAACATTTCTGGAAATGGCGGAAGGTCTAGAGTTCAAAGCCGACGCATCAAATCCTAGGACGGCTGCAGAGTACTGTCTGACGAGCACAAGCAAGGATCTAAGCGAAAGCTAAGCTCCAAACAACTTCGGTAGCCCTTCGTTTTACCCTGGACAGTGACGCTGTGATTTCAAATCAAATATGTTCGCATTATCACTGGCTGGACGGATGGAATAAACGCGGTCTAAATATTTGTCTCTATCTGCATCTTCGGGACTCGTAAAAGGAATGAATGTGTCGGGAGATCGGCGGGGTAAAGATGGCGCAGCCTAAAGAAGGGGACAGCAAGACTGCTTAGAAGATATTCGCTCTCAGACCGAAACAGAAGGAGTTGTATCCCCTAGAAATGCTGGGAAAGGAGGCTGACGCAAGGAAGGGTCAGGGAAGAAGAGGGTATGTAGTGGGCGGGCGTCCTTCCTGTTGTCGCTCGGAACGGCGTTCGTGAGAAAGGAATCGGCGGGCAGCATCGAAGCAAGGCCGAGCGCTCGTCCGTCGTTGTAGTACTCGAGGATCTCGCCGACGACCGACGGTCGAGACGATGACGCGATAACTGTGAAAATTCCAGCTGCTGACGCAATCTCTGCTGCGCACAATTTGGTCGCCATTCCGCCAGTTCCGTTCGCCGAGCCAGGGCCGAGGTTGGACGAGTCGACTGGACAGTTTCGTAAACAAGATGATGCGTATGGACGATCGGTCGGACTTGGCTTACTCTGCTTTCTCAAGGAACTGATGGACGTGACCAGATCGATTCTCGAAGCGTGATCGTCGTATTTCGGATTACTCGCGTAGAGCGAGTCAACATCGGTGAGCAGAAAGAGGTAGGAAGCCTTGATCATGGCTGCTGTGATCGCGCCGAGCGTGTCGTTGTCTCCTATCTGGATTTCCTACGACAACCAGAGATTAAGCTGCCGAATTCGGAACATCGGGCTCGTTGCCTGACCTTCGTGGATACCGTGTCATTTTCGTTGACGATTGGCACTACGCCGATCGAGAGCAGCTCATCGAGAGTCCGAAAGGCATTGTCGTAGCGGATAGGCTGTTAGGGAGCGACGTTTCAGCAGTGAACAATGCGCATACGTCTTAGAACGTACGGATGAGATGTCGTCATGTGTGAGCAGAACCTGAGCCACAGTAATCCCTCTCTGCGTGAAGACGTTCGACCACATCAAGATCATCTCCCCCTGCCCGACTGCCGCAAGCGCCTGCAGGCTCAATCAGTGAGCCCTTGAATCCGAAGACGAAGGGTAATCAACCCACCTGCTTTCCAGATAGGTTGTCAGGACGTGACCCAAAGCCCATGCGTAGCAACCCAAACCCGACAGCTCCTGAGCTTACAAGGACCACTCTGTAACCAGCATCGCGCAGAGCAACAACAGTGGACGCCACACCTTCCACCAGTGAGTAGCGTATGTCGTGGGTGCTCTCGTTAATGATGGACGAAGTGCCCAGTTTTATAACGACCGTAGAATGCATGGTATGATAAAGGGATAAGAGTCAGAGGATCAGGAAGGAATCTTCTCAAGGGGTATCGAGGATGACTGCGAGCGACGAGCAAGCGCAATGATATCGCAAAACAACGTCCCCAAGATCGCGGAGCTCCGGAACTCGTCGCGAGTCATCAGAAGGTGTGTGAACGTCCAGACTCAGCACGTCATCGGCCTTTCGTGGGGCGGCTCTTGCGCTGCATAGCCCAGGCTACCTACATTTCCCCGTACGTCCGCGGGATCCAGGACGGGGAAACCGACAATCGGGTCTATAGGTGTTTTAGCATTGGGCCGAAGGACGTGCGAGCGCGAGCCGCTTGGCCGCTCGTATTCCTGATGGCTAGCGCAAGGGACGCCCAGGCTTATGCGCCCTTTGCGGATCGCGGGGCTGGCGATTGACGTTTTCGTATCGCATCTGGCCTTCCAGCTCCTCTTCATAGCACGTGTCAGGGACGCGGTGGGGGCTGTCGCCCAGCGGGGTTTTACCCCTGCCAGCCGGAGTTCTCGTGTGACTTACCGAAATCCCCGCAGAGCGATATCTTCGGGCACGGCAGTGCAGTGACGCAGACAGGCTCTTTCTGCGGTATAAATAATTCTATTTGCAGCTTGCAGGGCCATCTGCTTTCACCATCACAGTGCTTCTTTCAGCCATCTGTCTCACGAATCAAATTACAAAAATCCCACCAATAACTACACTGCGCCATGGTCGAGGGAAGCTGCTGCTGCGGTGCGGTCCGCATCAAGTCCACCGGCGAAATCCAGGCAAAGGTGCGGAGTGCACGAGCGAACCTTCTCTAATTAGCGGCTAACACGATGCAGGCCCTCTGCCACTGTCTCGACTGCCGCAAGATCACTGGCTCTGCATACTCGACGAACATGATCGTTGCAGGTGATGGCTTCTCTGTGACGCAAGGCACCCCCAAGCAGTTCTCCAAGAAGGCCGACAGCGGCAAGACAATCACGTCATTTTTCTGCGGCGACTGTGGCTCGACGCTCTGGCGCGCGAGCGAGACATTTGGCGATGCGAGGATCATCAAGGCTGGCGTGATTGATGGTGCAAGCGCCCTGGATGAGGTGAAGCCAGCGGCTGAACTGTACACTGTGCATCGGGTTTCCTGGGTGCCGGCCATTGCCGGTGCCGAGCAAAAGGAGGCTTTGTAACTAGAGATTGCGACGTCCGAGCGCTGGTCTCGGGACTCTGGCCACAGTTGATATCGAGAAAGTCTGCTTCAATGAGTGACATTGCAAAGAAGTGATCGCTGGCTACCTGTGAAGACGTGCCTTAATTAACCGCCGGAATACTTCTGAATAGTAGAGGCTGCGCACAGAGGTGACTGAATTATTGGATGATTGGCGGGACGGTTGCGTGTAAGAGAGACGCCTTTGCCTTACCCGGACCGACTACTGTATACCATCAGTCTGTTACTGTAGTGGCAAACAAAAGGCTGCTCAGGTGTTGCAACTCCTAGTCAACCAATCATTTTCGGTGCTAGCCATACTTTGTACCGAGCAGGTGGGTGGTGGCTTCTACGGACATTCTAGTGATTGCACGACGCCGCCATCAACCTGTCTTGCGCAATCCCGCTTTGTTATTTTTCCAGCCCTCACGCCAAATGAATTAGGATGCTCAATTGGATGGAATCGTCAAGTTTCTCACTTATGGTGGGGATCTCAGGATGAGTAAAGCGCAAGAGACAAGAGATGGCTGAGCATTTGCAGCGGCGAGGAAAAGGTCGAAGACAGGGAAATACAACCAATCGGCTCAACAGAACGAATGCACAGCGATCAGAATTTAATGTACAATTATGGCGACATACTCGGTCTTACAGTGGTGAAAGAGATCATGGCATTTTGTGCAGAGATCAGGCGTAAGCAAAACAGTCCAGCAGCATTAATCACACCCCTCAAACCAAAGCCATCCGTCTAGCGTTGTAGATCTCCGTTCATTTTGACTTATATACAGAGACGAAGTTAATAGCTGAAAATAGCGGCTTACTGGTAGATGAATGAAAATAAGCACTTATCTTTACTTGGCTGCTTCTGTGAGCCACCCTGCATGTGCCGCACGAAACATTAGGTAGACAGGCGTCTTGTCTACAGAGACGCATTCAGTGCGGAATTTATGCTTGATATGGAGGCTCCAAACTATTCAGAGATGCTCGATCCTTTCAGGAAGCTCTATATTTGTTATACCAACGCTAAATATACCCGGCTGCATAAGAATAGCCCAAAGATCTACGTCCCTTGGTTGTTTAGGGCATCACAATGCACACGTGGTGAGAGGAGTTTTGATGTCTTGGGAACCTCATCCACATAACAAACCCATGAAACCTCAGGTCTCCTTAGAGTCGATCCAAGCGCGGAGGCCCTCGGGATCACGACAATGGAACTTGATACCCGCCGACCACGGAATGGCCTGAGCCTCGGTGGGCGTCGCGGTGTCGGCCAAGGCGTCCATTTCGAGCGAGCACTCACGCTCAGCACGGAAAGGAGGGAAGACGTGCTTCTTCTGCTCCTCCCCAAGAGGCTGACGGTCCCAGGTGAAGAAGTGCAGGAGAAGCACAAGCGTCGAGTAGAGGCCGCGGTTGGCCACTGAGAGCGCAGGTCAGCTCGCGGTTCCACGCGTTGATTGACTTTTTTTTTTCTTTTTTTTGGGGCAAGCGAAACTTACTATCAATGCCCGGGCAGACACGGCGGCCGGCGCCGTAGGTCAAGTGCGTGACGCCGATTTTATCGCCGCCCTCGCCGAGCAGGTCAGTGCGACCTTTGCGGCCGTTCAGCCACCGCTCGGGGAGGAATTCGTCAGGCCGATCAAATGCGACAGGATCGCGGTTGGCAGCCATCAAGTTCATGATGACGAGCTAAGCAGGAATGGTTAGAGCTGCCTCGAGGATGCAAGCACCAGCCTGGCAATAAACGTACCATGTCTCGAGGAATTTTGCGGCCGTTGTAGCTGGCACCATCAAGAGTCTGTCGTGGAAAACCGAGGCGAACTGGCGTGTAGATACGGGAACCTTCCTGTATCGCCACGAAGGTTAGGGAGCGTGCCCAACAACAGAAGTAGTGGGGATACGAACGGTGTGCAGAGCCTTGACATAGTCCACACGGTCGAACTCATGGGGCATAGGCGGCTCGCCATTGTACACTTCACGAATAGCCTCGTAGCCGTTCTGCTGCAAGTCTGGCCGGTTGGCGAGGTAGCCAATGATCCAAGTGAGCGAGTAGCCAAGGTTGACGCCAGCAGCGACTGTTGAAAAGTGGTCATTAGATGATACAACTCCGCGGAAAGGACGAGTAAGAAGCACGTACTGCCGGTGTAAGAAGCCAGGAGAACTTCTTCGTCTTTCAGAAGACCTTGCCGGAGGATATTGCCCAGGATAGAGGGAGTCTGGTCGCCGGATGCGATGCGTTCCTTGAGGCCGAGAAGCATCTTGTTGATGTAGACTTGCTGTCTCTTGCGGTAATCACGCGCATTCTCCTCCTTCTCGTCGAATGTCCAACTCTCGATACCCAGCAGCTTGCCGGTGACGTAGCGAAGGCGGCCAGCACCCCGCATGAGAGGGATATAATCGCGAGCGGGTGAGCCAATAGTGCGCTGACGGACTGGATTGAATAATTAGTTTATGGCTTTCGGGTGTGCATCAAGGGGTGCTTACAGATTTTCGTCTCGTTATCGGCAAGCATCCCGACCATGTCGTCGTCGAGGGGGGTGCCCATGAGCTGCTCGGAGACTTGGCCAGTGCCGAAACGGTGAAGCTTTTCGGCCATGTCGACGGCGGGGCCCTTGCTTATTTCAAGGATGTCGCCAAAGAGCTTCTTGAGCTTGGGGTGAATGACGGGAGTATAAACTGGTAGGAGACGAGGGGCAATTTGGGAAGAGAGCGCCTTGCGAGTGCGGACGAGGCGATCGCTGTAAGGCGAAGCTGTGGAGTGATCGGTAAGCTGAATGGGCAAGCCAGCAGAACTTCACCAAGACTTACTGCCGACAGTCCAGATACCAGAAGACGCAAAATCGCTGTGGAAGAGCTTGAAGGTGGGACGCGACTGGTATGCGGGACCCTGCTGGACAACCGTTTGCGCGAGAGCCTTGTGGCTGTTGATGAAGACCTGCGAAGTAACGCGTCAAATGTTAATTCTTCCAGTGAGGTCGATGCAAGGAAGGACTTACGGCTTCACGTTCACCAAGGGAGACGCGGATCACATCGCCGTACTTCTTAGTCCACTGGGAGATCTTCTGGACGTGGCCATTTTTCATCTAATTGTGGCGGCTGCATGAGCATATGGCGTGATGATACGGAAGATACACTCGTATAAGCAACTCACCTGAAGAAGGTTTCCTACGATAGGGAAACCGATAGGGCCAGGAAGGTCGGCCGTATGAGGGGCGCCCCCGAGCAAGCCGTCAAAGAACCAGAAAATTCGGAGGATGACTTTGCGTCCAGCCTCAAATCCGCTCAAGAGGACGGCGGTAAGGGCAACTGCGGCGGAAGCATGGAGGATAGTAAGGGCTCGAGCGTCACTGACAAAGTCTGTGGTGACCTCAGCTCCGGGCACGGCCGTAGTGGAGTTGGAAAAGGCGCTCATTCTGTCGAGGATGAGGGACGAGTTGAGATTCTTGTCGTCCAGACCACGGCGACCTTTTATATGCTCCAGAAGGCTGCCAAGAACCCGCCTTGTGGTTCATCCTGAGTCAACTTTTCATCCTGAGTCAACTTTTCATCCTGAGTCAATGCCTTTGTCTGAGAGCTCGAGATACCCAGCTCTGCTGTATGAACGTGATCCGGTATTCCGAGTACGCCATCTGCAGAACTTGGACGCCTGGTCGTAACGCTGACACGCTCCTCCAGAGGCGGGGCCGTTAGGAGTCCCGTCACTTCAGCCACCTTCGCGGGTTGCATAGTAACGAACAGAGCCGTTGTGTCGCCCTCTACCTTGGCATGGCGCGGCAAGCCACTCAGCAGAATAACGAGTCGCGAGCGGACGGCCTTGGGCTGGGCAAAAAACCAATTTTAAGCTGAGAGTAAAGGTGTATTTAAGGCGTAGGCGGCCATGACGCTCCCCAGTAGCTCTCATCAACCTCATCAGTGTACGCACATCTTTGCATCTTCGACTCGAAAACATGCGCTTCCCGGTCATAGCTTGGACCCTCCCTCTCTGGAGTCTCGGAGTTTCTGCAGGTCCAATTGCCAATGCTTCAGCTTTATCCACACCCGCAAAGCTGGATCTTCAATCGGCTGGCCCTTCCTTGCCAGTTCCCCAGCTGAAGCTGGCCTTCACGGCTAAAATTGACTGGGATTTGAATCAGGTAAGCGAGCCTTGTGGATGCAGCCAAATGATTTGCTTATGTCGCTTCCGCAGAATCACACAATCGAGACTCATTCGGGTACTCGTATCAGCGTTTGGAGCCGGGAGTACGTTTGGATTGCTGCGTTTAGTTAGCGGCCAGCTGATCCGATGTATCACTAGAGGCTACTGGTACGACACGAACGGCCAGCGATTCGGCGAGATCATCCGTGCCACAGACGATGGCATTATCCCTCATGGAACTAATTATCTTGAACTTCGTTCGTAGCCTGATGTAATGCGCAACATGTTCTATCGACTAACACGAATATCACTCTAGTCATCTACTATGTCGTTAAGCTTGACGACGGCTACTGGGCATACGTAAAGCACACGGGCGGCGCTATTCTCCGTGAGACCCAGAACGGTGTAGTGTAAGTCCGAACCGTTCCAATGGGTGCTAGGGCAAATGCCTCGTTCGTTTTCTAATATGGTGAAACAGCCGCGTGGAGACTGCTTCTCCCAAGTACGCCTGGCTCAACACGATCGACTTTATAGCCCCGGGGGCGTTCAATGGAACTGAGATCATGACTGTCCAGCACTACTTTCCCAATGAGAGTTCCTCTTCGAGGGAGTAGTAGGGCGGGGATGTCTACCGTACAAAGTTTGGACCAAAGAAGCTGTTGGACGAGGCGATCCTGAACAGGCACGTCCGCTGCTTCGATTTCGAGGATTGGGCACACTGTTCGGTCGGAGGTCCTTTGGTCTTTGGTGTCTGGCTTGTCTGAAATATCAAGAATGGAATATTTCCAGAGACTCTACACTCTATTGAATCTAAATAGCCGCCCTACTTCAGCCGGTTTAGTTAACATGACCTCCTCTTCCGTACTTTCCCTCAGGTTAACAATAGAAGCAGTGGGGTAATAACATCTTTTGCTTTCCTGATAGTCTTTTATTTCAGGACGAGCGACGAAGAGCTGTCGTCCAAAATATTTAGCAAGAGTATTACTTAGCTTAAAGACACTATCGTTCGTTAGAAGTTAGTATGCGCGACCTTCAGTTAGACAACCGGGCTCGTTGAGGGAGACCTACTAGGAGGAGGTGATTGGCTTTGCTAGCTCTTTTTTGTCAGAATACGGCACTTCATCTGGCGCGTTATGTGCGAGCAAATCAAGAGATGGCAGCTTCTCCACCGCGTCGTAGAGCGGCAAGAGCGGCATTAGATCAGGACCCGCCAACTCCAGAAGCAGATGAAGCGTCTTGCCGTGCTTGAGATACTGCTCCAACTCGGCTCTGGCGGCCAACTCGCCCCTTCCCTGCTTCATCATTATTGACACGATCTCTTCCTTTACAACGGCCTGCGTCTGGACTGGCCTTCGCGTTTCCAACGCGACGTCCACCCCGGCTGCTGCACCTCTCCTGACCAGCCGTTTCTTGTGGTTCCTCCGCTCATCCGTCGCCTTCTTCGTGACGTCCTTCCTCAACTTGACCACGGCCTCGAACTGCTGATAGTACTCTAGTTGATGGGTGGCGAGCTCGTACTGGGTGATCCACGAAAGCGCGCGAAGCGCGGTGATGTTTTGGTGGATTCGCACCAGCGCGCCGATGTCGTGGCTAGTTTCACTTGAGATGTTTGATTCTTTCGCACCAGTACCGGTGCTTTTTGGCTCCACGAGGAGGTGCTGCCGAAGCTGGAGGAGCAACGGTATGTTGGCGACTTCACAGAGGCACTGGAGGGTCCTGAGCACTTTCACGACAGGCTGGTCCTTGGGAGCATTGTAGAAAGCCTCAAGGACAGCTTCCGCGTTGAACCCTCGGTGCTTCGCAGTGCGCAAGACGCAGTCGGACCAATGCTCAATTTCCGACTGTGGCATTGTGGTGGGTCGCGGGAGAGGGTTTGCGGGACCATCAGCGGGCCCCCTAACCTGAACATGAAAGGAGCGGTTGTCGTTTCGCCTATTGTATGCGTCACTACCGTTGCTCTCGCCGCACTCAGCACACGTGGTGCACATGGTACCATCGTCGGTATTGGGGTCGTCGTCGTTGCTGCCGCCGTTGTCGTCGCTGTGGCTGCTATCGGATTCCGTCACCTCATCAAACGGTGCGGCGCACCGTTTTCGTGAGTTCTTCAGCACGGTAGTAACATGGTTTGGTAGAGTTTTGGGGGTGTTCAACTGGGCTGTGTCTCCGGTCTCCTGATTCCCTACTTGCCTTCCTTCTTCTTCCTCTGTCTCTGATCCTCGCTTCGGATCGTCTTCGATGTCGTCCTCCTTCGCTTCTTCCCCAAGGCGCTTATCAGCCTGAACTTCCCCATCTTCTTTTCTTTCGTCATCGCAATCATAATCATAATCGTCGTCATCATCATCATCATCATCATCATCATCTTCTTCTTCTTCTTTTTCTTCTTCTTCTTCTTCTTCTTCTACTACTTCTTCTTGTTCCTCTTCTTCTCCTTCTTCCTGTTCCTCTTCTTCTCCTTCTTCTTGTTCTTCTTCTACTTCTTCTGCTTCTTCTTGTTCTTCTTCTTCTAGTTGTTCTTCCACTTCTTGGTCTGGTTCTACCTCTGGCTCTGCCTCTGATTCCTCTTGCCCTTCGATGGACTCTTCTCCGCCTTCGGTTACCACGCATTCTACAAGTCGGAAATCTTCGGGCTTAGGCGCATGAAGGTGTGAGTACTCTTCTTCGCTGCAAAAGCGATAGTCCTCTGGCGGGCCCGCCCAATCAGCAAGGGCAAAGTTGATGGCCTGGGCGTAGTTCGGTCCAGCGTTGAGAACCTGGTGATAGGCGCCTGGCAACGTCACAATCATTTCGCCAGCCCTGCAAGTCACGATGTCGTAGTCGATTTCCCACTCGTCGAGCAGCCTTGGCGATAGCAGTGCGTTGAGATGGCGTACGAACTGTGAGCAAGGCTGGATCGGACGCAAGCTGTCAGCCAGGATCTCCATCCTAGCTTCTAGCGCGTCGAGGTTGTCGGGCCGCACGATAAGCCATACTTTAGGTGCTCCAGCAAGGACGATGCTGGCAGATGCGAGCATGGCATCTTCGACGTGTAAGCCGGTGCCAGACTGGGCAACTGAGCTAATGTACTCGCGCGGGGTGTGAATGCCGGCAACCCGACCCGCTGTCTGTCTGAGCCGGCGGCCGCAGTCGACCCAGGGTTCTTTGGGCAGACCGGCGGACCCCCGCCACTCAGACGTGCATTCAGTGGGGATAACGAGGTATGGCTTCCGGTCGAGCGCACAAGCGCCTTCTACGGTGGCGCAGAATAGCTGGTAACCATGCAGGTCCGGTGCGACGGCCGCCTCGGCCGCCTCCAGGTCCGGGAAGACGAAATTGCGGCAGCAGATCTCTTCTTCGTCGCTACTATGGGGCGCAATAAAGATTGAGCACACTTTGGCAGCGAGTCCGGCCGGTCCGCTCCACTCCTCCAGGCCGACGGCTGACGATTGATTGCCCTCAAGGTCGCCAAGGCTATAGCCGCTCATGCGCGCGCAATCGATGCCACGCCTGATATCGTCGCCGGTTCGAATCTTACAGTATCCAAGCTCGTGGCACGCGGGGAAGTCGTTGAGTATCTGGCATATTGTTGGCACAAAATTCTCCTTCGCCTGCGCTAGGCCGAACATGACCCGGCCATTGTAGAGCCCGCGCTCATCTCCATTTGGCGGTGTCGAGGAATTCGGGGTGGAGCCATGCAAGCGTCGCTGCTGCTCCGTGCCGATTGCAGAAAGGAGACCGTTGATGCGTTTTGTGAGAATGTCGACGCTGCGCTTGAGCTGCTGGGCTTGCTCTTCTGCTGCATCGAGATCGGCGATGGAGGCCCATGCTATCAGGCTAGATAGATGCTAGACCACCTGGCAGTTAGCGGTGGCGCCAACGCATGATCGATAAGATGAAGTAGTTTGATAGGTTCTCATACCGCTGTCTGCGCCGCCGTTCGAGTTAAAACCCCTTGTAGGGCTGGTAGCTCGGCAAGCACCGCCGGGGAGGCTTGGTCGCGCATGGCAGCCATGGCTCACATGCCGCTGTACGACGGTTTGGCAGCTACGAAGATAGGAGATATGCGGGGAGAAATGATGACGGCGACGCGGCTCGCCTCCCTCTACATAGTTCTAACTCGATCCTTCAATAAGCGCCCCTCAGTCTCGTGTAGCAAAACGGAGCATTTGCCACTAATATAGTGCTAGCGGCACAAGGTCGAGCGGCGAAATCTCTGGACGTTGTGCCGCTAGCAAGATGCAATGACTAGCGCTGGAAGCCCTGGCGCATCCAACACCTACAAGCAGCTGCCCGAGCTCCACAGCCGCTTGTGCTGTCATTCTCTCGCGTGCTGATTGGCTCGCGTGCATCGGATAACCCCGGCAAAGCGATGACAGTGGCGGGGACGGGAGGCCTCGGAGTTCATGTGAGGGGCACGTGCAGACCCGCCCCCGCGCGGGCCGCAAAGCTTCGCATGTGGCTTGGGCCGGAGCCGCGCGGGCCGCAAGCGCCCCAGGGGCCAAAGCCGCGCGGCCCGAAATTGCACGGCCCGACGTTCTTCCGCCAAACTTGCCGTGAGGATTGCTCGTCAGCACCGCAGACGCCCGCGCGGGCACCACGACCAGAGAAGAGCCGGCAAGGCATTCTCCACGAGAGTGCGGGAACCGGCTTGAGCGCCGTGCAGTGCTGCGGCGAGCAGTGGGCGAGGGGGCCGACGATATTTCGTACCTGCCTAGTGTGACGTTCCGAGACGAAGCGACCGCACGGCACTTCGCTGGACGGGCTGCCTGAAAGGTGGCGGTCGGATACGAACGCGGCCAACGCGATGGCTGGGTTTGCAATCGCGCCATGGTGGCTGCTGGCAGCCACGGACGGTAAAGAGAAGTGGATCGCCGACAAAGCCGACGGTCTGGCCAGCCTCCACGCCGGTGCAGAGATTGGCAGCGCCCGGGCGGACGGCCTAAAGACTGGCCTGACGCAGGGCCGAGAGGCCAAAGCCCTGGCACGCTGGGCCATTTCTTCTTCTGGCTTCTGCTATGTATTGTTAGATTTTTTCGCTCTCTTCTTGCCGGCCTCAGTTCTACCTCTCTTGTCTCGCCTTCTGGGAACGCGAGTTCCCCGTATCTCGTATAGGAGGTGGGGCCTTTGGATGAGCCGGGGTTCAGTGTAGGCATAACGATCTTCCCTATGGCCTGTGCAGGCCGACGGAGCGTGTAAATCACCATCAGCATAATCGCCGGTCAGGACCAACGCATCTATACTCCATTCGACCAGGCGGCCTTTGATGACACTTAATGAGGCCTCTTTACCTTCATTAAGCCGCCCACTCCACCTCTGAACGCGTTGGTAGGCCCCGGCCGCGTTGCCGAAGGGTTGCTCGTCGTCAATATTCTCCAGAATTGCGTGCTATCACCGTGCGCAAACTGAGCGAACCAACCAATAGATGCATCAACACTCCGAACCAGTCGAGGCAGGGGTCGAATGCATAATACGAACGCATTATGGCGAGAACGGTGAATACTGTCTCTCTCGGGGCTGCTCCTGCATACGCAAGGCGGACAAGGCCCTAACTTTTCGCTCACATCAACCCCCTTTTCGGCCAGCGAAGAGACTCGATGTTTCAGGTGTATGCTCCAGACTTCGGACTCACAGGCGCCGCCGTTTGGACGCCCGTTGGTGGCGACCGGGGAGTTTAGCAACTCGCGCGTTGATATGGTTTTGGCGACGCAGTTCTGCAAGCGAGGTGCAAGTTGTACAACAGGACTCGAGTTGGTTAGTCATAAGTCAAGGTGGACTTCACAAGGCTCGCAGATCCCTTGTAGAGTAGCAATTACAGCCTCCTCAGGTCTCTTCTGCCCGCTATGCCCACCACACATGTCTACATCGCTGGAGATATCGACCCTGACCTCCAGTGCGTTTGCCCAAGCCGTCCGGGCACTGATAAAAAAAGGCTTCCCTGCTATTAAGCAATGGACATTCGAGTGCTGTCGCAACTCCGAGGCGCCTCCTGAAATAATGCGTGTCAGGCGGAAGTCTCGTACAGGCTCACGCCTCCCCGGCCGGCAGTAGCAACTACTCATGGAGGCTTGCTTGAAATACTAAGACGAGTACGGCGTAGGCCCTTACTAGGTAACATCCTTCTGGACCGTAGTGTAAGGCACCTTCGAACAAGCACC
>JAJJID010000586.1:0-20538 GCA_022204955.1 Macrophomina pseudophaseolina
AGCTGAGGAAAGGCTATGAACAACGCTGAGGACGGTGCGCTGACTGCGAGCTTTCTAACAAATTGACACTTATGATCATTTTCCAGCTACATTCTGTATCCACCCTTCCGGAAAACGCCCTTGCTCCCTATAGTAATGCCTTCTTGTAACGGTTGTGTACGCCTGCGCAACAACAGGTATCCAAGACACCGCAACCGCTTCCTGAGGACTTTGCCTAGAATGGGTAGAATTGGTTGAAAATGTTTCATGTGGCACTGACGGCCCATATCGTCCTTTCCATCAAGTCTTCAAAAGCGCTCTTGTCAATTACAGCCCCGAATCTTCCCTTGTGTAAGCACTTGAATCAGGTCGAGGGGGGAACCGAACATACCCGTGGCACTGCACATGTCCCAATAAGCTGAGTACCAAGGTCCTCAATTGCTTGCTTCCCAGTGTGCTAAATGCCGCATGGCGTCGAATGTAGTCCCACGCCTGTATAGGAGTCACTCCTCCAGCCTCTTCCAAACCTGGAGACAGGGCCAAAAGGCGTTCTAAGCTATCACGAGATACCTCCCAAGTACAGGGTGACTCGGTTTGTGACGATGACTTCTGAGAAGCTTCAAAGAGCAAGGCCGCGGATGCTGTGAGAACATGTCCGTTGGGAGTAGTTGCGTCGCCAAGACCATTCTCGACATGGCCAAGGCACGGACTTTCCAGACTGGTTGTCATGACCTCAGCATCACTGTCGTGCCAGAGAGATGAATCATCGCTCACCTCAATACAAAATCTATGCCGGCGCTCGTCTGATCCAGCCCTTCAGCGCCCTCGCCGCCTTTGCCGGGGGAAGGCGGGTTAGTTCGCGGACCGTATGTTGAACTCCGTTCTGGGAGAGCTTCGAATATTAGCAAACTCCCCCAAAATCGGCGGATTCGCTTACGAGGTAGTTTCTTTCTAGTCAGATAATTGGGATCCTGACGACTTTCTGGAACGGGGAAATCAGTCTGGTCAAGCAGCGCGGGACCCTTGGATGGATCAGGTGTCGAACGATTTTGGAGTTCGTTGGCGGGTCCGTCTGTTCCGGAGAGTGTTGTGATTTTGCGTCTTCCGCAAAAGTCCTTGACTGTGAACGAGAAGCTGTCAAGAGTTTTCGCCGGAAAGGTCGGGGTATTTGGAAGATCTATCCCATGATTTGCCACAAGTTTCCTCAGGCTACTGATCTCAGCATAGAGCTTTTGTGTTTCCTGTACGAATGCTGCTTCTCTAGACCGCAGTCGCAGGAGTTCGGCCTCTAGAGCTTTGACATAGGCATCCTTGCGTTCACGATAAGCGCTGAGGATTATCCACATTGAGTCAGCAATTATATTGACCACCTGGCTAATATTTACATACCGTTGTGCATTGCGAACTTGCTCTCGGCGTTTTGACAGTCCGTTGCTCAACGCAACACCGGCACCTTCGGAGTCGGCATATTAACATCCGGAAAACAATTTAATGCGACACCGCAAATAATTTCGAACAGGCAACAGCGATGCCTCCTTGCTTTATTGAGGGAGGAGACGCACCAGTCGCTGAGAGGGGAGACGAGCGGAATTTAAAGTTCATTATCGGGAGGAAGTCTTAGCTCCAAGCTTGGTGTCTTGACCAAAGGTGCCTGCAGTGTTCCTCAAAAGGAAGCCAAGGAAGCTTGTGAAGCAGAAATTCCAGAAAGTTATTGACTGAAGCGTTGATTTGGACGCCGGCAGCACTTGGGGTAGAGGCAGGCGGTGCTTCTCTGGTTAACACACTTCAAATACGGAAGTGAAATTCAACGGTGGGTTCTCAGGGACTGTCAGGGTTCTTAGCGAAGACATAGAGTGTCAGAGAAACACTCGAGAGGCCTCCAATAATGTTTCATGAAACTAAGAGGCGTGCGCTAATGTCATGCAAAAGCCTATATTGTCGGTCATATTCCTACCAGTACGAAAATTTTGTGGTAAGAGGCGTAACTGCCTTCCCAGGGCGCAGAAAACCTACGGAATTCAGAGGATATTTTAGTTGAAGTAAGTCCAGCCGCTACGCCCCTACTCTCGGTCTATTGCGGCATACTGACACATTCTGCGTTTGGGACTGCCGGACCTGATAGATGATCAAATATTACCGTATGCGGACTAGCGCGTGATGATCAAACCGTACCCTTACTCAGACACGAGAGTCATCATGACCTTTCCAAGGCAGAGGCATGATTCCACAATCACTATCCAAAAAAGGAAATTTTGATCATATCATCTGCGCCGGAGAATTCGAACGTCAAGCAGATACGAAACTCAATCACCGGCACAAGGCCAAAATCAACACTATCATCATCTACCGCAATGAACTTGCTGCTATATAAATGTCCGCAGGTTTCCAGCTTGATATGCCATCAGCATCAGCCCAGGCGAGCAGATTCCTTGCCATCATCTTCTCAAGACATTCCGCTTCTCCACTTCTTCATCTGCAAGCCTGCTTATCCAGTCACATACCTACGCACTTCTTGATCAGCTCGATTACACTCCACCCTTTCCCTCAACATGCCGAGCATCCATCGCACCGTCATCCTACCTCTAATCCTCCTTGTCGATTTGGTATCAGGCCTGCCCCACCACACCCGGGACCGGAGCCCAAAGCGCGCAGGAAAAGCCATATACCTCCTCACCAATGACGCCCAGAACGCCGTAATCGCCGTCCCCATCGCCGCCGACGGCACGCTCTCAGGCGGAACAGTCACCGCAACCAGCGGCGGAGGGGCAAACTCGATCGACGGCGCAACAAACACAAGCGCTGCCCCCGATGCACTGGTTGGCCAGTCAGCACTCACCATCGCCGGAAACGTAAGTACATCCACTTCCCTGTACGCGGCCCCAAAAAAAAAAAAAACCGGAACCGTGCTGACCTTCCTCCCCGGCAGAACCTCTTCGCCGTCAACGCCGGCTCCAACACCCTCACCATGCTCTCCATTAGTCCCTTCAACTCCACTGCCCTCACCCCGCTCGGCCGCCCCGCCGCCCTCCCGGGCGACTTCCCCAACACCGTCGCCGCGTCCGCGAAACACAACCTCGCCTGCGTCGGCATGACCGGCGCGCGGGCGGGCATAGCGTGTGCCAAGTTCAGCGGCGAAAGCGGACTGGGCACAATGGACGGCCTGCGGAGCTTCGACTTGGGACAGACGACGCCGCCCGTGGGCCCGACCAACACGGTCTCGCAGGTCTTCTTCTCGGCGGACGAGGCGCGGCTGTTCGCGACGGTGAAGGGCGATCCGGCGGCGAACAAGGCCGGCTTCTTCTCCGTTTTCCCGGTCGAGTGGCAGCAGGAGAAGGAGGGGTGTGCGGTGGGGGCCGGGGCGGGGGCAGGGGCGGGGGCCGCCAGCGTGTCGATGCGCGACACGCGCAGTTCGCCAGAAGGCACCGCAGTGCTGTTCGGCGCGGCGCTGGTGCCTCGCCATGGCGATGGTGGCGCGGCAGAGGAAAAGAAGGACGCGGTGTTCGTGACGGACGCGTCGTTCGGCGGCGCCGTGCTGGAGGTGGACGGCGGCACGAACGCCGCGTCGCTGGTTGCGAGGCAGGAGATTGCCGGGCAGAAGGCGACGTGCTGGGCGACAGTATCGGAGGCGACGGGCAGTGCCTTTGTCACGGACGTGGGTGTTAACCGTGTCGTCGAGATGAGCCTTAAGGATGCTACCGTCATCTCCACATTCGATCTCTCCCGAAACGGGGATCCCGGTTTGATCGACCTCAAGGCTGCTGGGGACTTTGTTTACGCTCTGTCCCCGGGCAATGGGACGACTCCCGCTGCCGTGACAGTTTTCGATGTCTCTGGAGGACAGGGGACTGGGAAGATGATTCAACATTTTGACCTCTCTGCACTGGGAGCGGGTAAGAATGCGCAGGGAATGGCGGTGATGGTTTGAAATGGAATTGTCTCAGTGAAGGGGGTTTCCAAAAAAAAAAAATTTATATTGCTCTGATAGGGGTCGAGCCCCCCTCTCGCGAACTCTCTGGGACAAGGCGGAGCTTTCTAGCTGCATTGGTCATTTGGTAGTCATTGAATAAGTTATTCGCATGCCTAGCTCTTCCTCCAAGTGATCTCCATAAGAGCCTGATCAGCCCTAACAGATGGTCAGTAGCCTTCATCTGGATTCACGAAGGAGCAAGCAGACTTGATCTAGTGTACAGCATACGCACAGATTCTGGTAGCATCGGCATATCTTCATGCAGACTTGAACCCTCAGCGTTGCACTGTCCAAAACGTACGGTACCCAAAACTTACATTTTCATCTTATGTACAGCAGCCCTATCCCTCGCTTACGCAAAAGCACCGCCCAATGCATCATACCTCGCCTGATCCACGGCCAAAACACTGCCATGTCTCAGGTCGATCGGGAAGTTGGTCTTGTCCGCCGCAGTCCAAGTACCGCTCTCCACATCCGTGCTCTGGTACGGGGCATACCCGTCACCACCAAAGAAATCCAGTAGCAAGTAGGCCTGACCGTCAACCTGGTTGTCCCAGTATGCAGCGGGGCCCTCGACGCCCTGCTGAATGATCGCACTAGGGCCACCGGGGCGATTCCAAGTGCCGAACAAACCATCCGTCGAGATCTCGGTGAAGACGTTGGTCGCAGTCTCGTTCTTGATGAAGCGAGCATAGGCGTTGTTGCCGAGCGGCAAGAAGGTCAGATCAATGACACTGCTCGGGCTGTAGTCGACGTAGTCCTGGGGCTCGGTGAAGGTCTGGAAATCCGAGGTGTATGCGCTGCGGATCTTGATGGCGCCGGGACTGCCGGTGTGCGCGGTGTCTTCGGCGGCATAGAACTTGCTGGACCAGTGGACGAGGTATTGGCCACGCTCCTCGTCCCAAAGGGCTTCAGGGGCCCACACCATGCCAGCTGTCTCGTCCTCGACGACGACGAGACGTTCGTTTGTCCAGGTCACCAGGTCAGTGCTCTCCCAGATGAGGATGCCGCGCGAGCCGGTGCGCTGTGCGGCGTCCCAAGTAGTCTGTGAAAATGTCAAATCGGACGTCCGCCTTCCGCCAGATACATGCTTGAAACCTACCTTGGCAATATCCAAGTCCGTACCGATGATGTACCACTTCTTCCCGGCTTCAGCACCACCGCCTGCCACGATGGTGGGATCGCGCACTCCACCGGTGCCTTGAGTGGGAACAATGACGGGCTGGCCGCCATTGAGGGCGGAAAAGGACAGAGCATTGTTGCCGTTGCTGCGGTAGAAGTAGACGCTCGGCTCATCACCGAGGAAGAAAGCACCGAGGTAGCCGACCAAGCTCGGGTCCGCGCGCTTCTCGATGCTATACTCGCCGAAGTCCAGGGATTGGAGAGTCGGTGCGGCGGCAGCGAGCGATGCGTAGAGCGCGGCGAGAAGAGAGTTGGAGATCTTCATGTTGGCTTTCGTCTTCCGTCGCCCGTATCTCTGATGCGGCAGAGAGGGTGCGAAGGGGGCAGGGTGGGCGAGGTGCAAGACGTGTGCGGCAGAGACACCGCAAGACGTATTTAAACCGGTGTGGTCATTACAGGTGGCGTGCTCAGTGCGCCCTCGTAATGGTGCGCGTCGGCCCCGCTGTGGGCGACATTATTAGGCGGAAATGGAGAGCGACAGCTTGGTATTGCTAATAATGGCTAGATGGTTAAGGTTACGAAGAACAAGACACTTCGGTTTCGGGGACGCTCCGGTGGGCGTCTTATGAGCTAGGAAGAGCAGCAGCAAGAGAGCTGTTCAAGTGTGGGTAGGATAGGCGAGAATGCGCGGCCATTGGAGGAGAATATAGCCGGTCGACTGTAGTGGGATATAGTGCCGGTGCAAGTTGCAGCGAGTCGTGAGGTTTTGCTGTTGGGTGAGGGGCTGGCGATGCCGTTTCGGGCCTCGCGGGGTAGCATCCGGAAGACGCGCCCAGGAACGCGTCGACGCCGTTGACGTAATCCATCACCACTTCCCCTCCAGCCATCTCCCACCGCGCGAAAAGCAGGGCGAGATTGCTGGTGTTTGCCCTGATGCTGGCCTCTCTGCGTGCCCGGCCATGAGTCGGCCTGGCCGGCCCCCACATGACCGATCGCTGTCCGCTTTTGACTCGCGAGCCCCTGATCGAGCCGAGTACGGTCTTCATAGGCGAAAGCAGACTGCTCCCTACACAACAGCCCGCGGTAAGGCCTCATGATCAAGCTTCAAGGTACGTGAAACACGGTGCGGCGAGTCGGGTGATGTCAAGGCGGGGAGCAGCCCCCACCCTCCACATTCATTCATGCTGTCGCGTTTCAACGTCGAACAACCGTGGTTGTTGCATTGACGGCCAGAACCCCAGCTTCAGCGGCCAACCTGCCCATATTATTCCTGCGCCCACATCTGCGCGTTTCGTGTGTTGCTCAGCCAGCCCATCGATGCTGTTTGCAAACAAACACGGTGAGGCTGCTCCATCCAATTGAACACGTCGCATAATCCGGGGTCCGATGCGTGGTGCTTTTGCGAAATCTGGAGGGGCCGGATCTGCCGTAGCACCATCTCAAGATTGCAGATGTGGTTCCTGCGATAAGTAGCACGAAAGCAATAGCCTCCATTCATGCATGCTGAAGGAAAACGTCACTGCTGTTTAGACTCACATGATGCAGGCCAACCAACGAAAGCTGAGTTGTGCGGATACCCTTCGATTTGATGCGATGATCCCTTTTCCTTTCCACTGCCAAGGCTAGACTCTCGTATGACGAAAAAAGACAAATGGCCTACACAGCAGAAGTGGGCCAGTAGTTTGCACACTGCTTTTTCGTCCGTGATAATGAGACCTCACGTCTCAAACCATGCCCGTCCTCGTAAATTAGCAGACCGTCTTTCCTTTTCGCCTGTTTCAGACAGATTACACATGTTCTGTGATATATGCCTTGTCTCCAAGATGGGGAGCCTGCATCTTGTGATATGTCATCGTGCAACACGAACTCGATGTGTCCCTCAAATGCCCGGGCTCAGGGCTCGGAGTGATGCAACCAGCTCCGCCAATTCCATCCATGAACATGTGCGAGGATTGGTCCTGCAAGCAGCCGTTGTAGGTGTCACAAGCCTGCTTGCCAAAGGATGTTTGGTTGTGCGGTCGGCATCTTCCTGGTGTGCAGTCTTGCAGGTCCCTGATGATCAGCGCTGCGGGCCAAGGGCGGCTCATGCATGCATCTACACACGGCACCCTATCATCGCAGCCTGCCTGATCATTAGCAGAAAAGAGGTCTTGCTGAGTCAAAATGAGTTCATATCGAGAGCTGACTCCGGGTATGCAAATCTTGCCACCCAATGGGAGAATTTCGTAATCCCTTCCTCAGAGACGCCCACTTGAGACGGGCGAAGTCAACCAGCCGACCGGATGGTATGCGACTATTGATAGCATGCCCTGTGTGATAATGGGTCCTGCGAGCCATTCGGATGACTGGAACTTACTGTGACACAGGACACGCGGGTCTGACAATGGCAAAGATCCGAGCCAGCTACACAGCATTACGGACGCGAAGCTTCTGACCAATACGTGCCACCGTCCAGCTTGCCCCTTTCACACGTGACGCATGCCTATTTGCGGAAGAGATGCGAAGAGGGAGAGGTTGGGAAAACAACACGAATTGCACCGCCACAGACAACGTCATCGCCATCGCGCGATGAGAGATCTCGACGGGCAACCGGTTAATCCAGAGTCCAGGCTCCTGACCGGCTGCACCTATGACTCTTCGGGCTGTTGTTTGGGGTTGGGTCTGCGTGCATGAAGCGGGAGCAATCGAACCCTCAGCCCGGTTGACGTGGATGAAGGGGGCCAACGACGGGCGTCGCCATACCAGCCACGCGCGTATGAGCGCACCAATCGCCCGAGCTCTTGATTGTCTCATGGCAAGAAAGGCAGTGGGAGGCACGATGAATGACAACAAAGCAAAGCAGACAAGAAAGAGTCACTGGATTGCAGAGAGAAAATTGTGCAGGAATGCGCTGGCGTGTACATGTAGATGCGGCTAGCGGATCCTCCCTCAGGCCACAAGGCGAATCCCGGCGGCCGCAGTGCTGGGAGGGGACGGGCGACGGAAGCATGACACGGCTTCCGGGCAGGGGAGAGGGTCGCGACATCGCGTGCGAGGAGGAGTGGGCAGTGGCTAGGCTGAATGCACGACGCGGGCCGGTGTATGCACGCCAATCAGCAGCAGGCGGCGAGGATCTGGACGCTGGCCCGTAAGCGACGGGCCCCAATCAAGGGCGGGCGACCTGCAGCGGCCGGCTAGGGCCCGGCAGCGCGTGGGCGAAGGACGATGGGCTGCTGCTGGCAGGGCGGACTTGCGGTGGACGCGCGACCCAATAACGCGTGAGACAGGCTCGAGAAAAATTTTCACCCTCATCAAAAAGTCACAGTGGAAATTGCTTGCCTGGAAACGAGCGACTGGCGAGGAATTGGGTGCGGCTCACCTCGAAACACCCAGGGCTTCCTGGCCGGCGATGGGCGCCATGGGCAGCGTGCGGCGCGGCATGCGAACGGGAAGGACGCGGCGGGGGCATGGCTAAAGGCAAACGGCTCGCGAGAGGGGAAAATTCTGGAGAAGGCGAAGGCAGCGAGCGCGGCACTGCCGGTCGGGCGCAGAGCTGGTGCGACGGCTGCGTTTCTCCCTGACGCATGAACCATGATATGCGGCGTGTAGACCCAGACCCTTGCCGCGAGGCACAGGACGGCGTTGGCGACCGTAAGTGCTTACCCAAGCTGTGCTGCCCGCGTGGAAGGCGCTGGATATTATTATCAGCCTGCATGAACACAGGTGACCAGCAGCGCGCGATAAAAGTGAGTCGTTGGGCTGCGCTGGCTTTGGCAGACGGTCTGACGTCTCTCTGCGACGCTCTCTCGCCCCACCAGCGCCCACCGACTGCCGCTGGGTTGTTTGGATCTGCTGCGCATCAGTGGACATCGTTGCCCGCTCACCGATCGTCAATGGCCCCGCGCCCGGCGGTGTGACTGCGAGAGCCCAGAGATTGACTGAGGACACTCCAGCCACACCGTGCACGGCTGCCCTCCGTAAACCTCCCTCCCAGGCTCCCCGGTCGAACGCCAGCTTGCAAGGATCCGCAGCGGCGCGCACAATAAAATCCAACCGCCCGCCCGCAACTCAGCCCTCCCCGAACCCTTTGGCTTCTTGCCAGCCAAATCACCACCACGCTTCTTCAACAACCTACCTGCGGATCGCCACCGGTCCTCGCGCGCCACTTGAGCACCACACAGCCACGCTTCCAATGTTAAGAGACAGCGACTCGGTTTTTCCTTATCCCTCCGCGACCGAACCTCCCTCTCTCTCCTGCGCCGCTCTGCTCACCACCGCGCCCTCCACCACGCCGCATTCGCCACGGTGACGGGTCTATTATAGCACCCCGACCCTCCCTCTCCTTCTCTCTCTCTCTCTCTCTCTGTGCTCCCCTCGACAGCCTCACCATTTCCGAATAACACCTTTTCTGGTGCCGACCGGCGCCCTCTCCAGCCATGTATTCCTCCTCGACGCCTCACGCGGCGCCCCCGCCGCACTACATGGCCTACGACTACATGCGCACGCCGCCCGTCTCTCCCTCTCCAAATGGGCACAGCTACTACTCTCCCCGCTACTCGGTTCACACCGCGACGCCATCGCCTCGGGGATCGCCCAAGCACCACGCCCGTCGCGCTAGCCAGTACGACCCGCCGACCTACGCCTACGCCCGCGTACCGCCGCAGTACACGACGTACTCCTACTCCTCGCCGCGGTATGCGTCGCGCGAGTCGACGCCGCAACGCGCCTACGAATATGTAAGTGGCTCTCGTTCACGACAGCGGAGTCGCAGTTACTACGCTCCGGAAGGCACGTCCTGCGGCAAGTCTTGCACCTGCAAGTTCTGCCGCTGCGGCGAAAAGAATCGCTCGACTCGTTCGCAATACTACCGCAAGGTGGGCCTTGACGACGACTATGATGACGACTACGCCTACCGCGGCAGCCCGCCGCCGCCATACGAACCGCACCACACCTCTTCGTACAAAGACACTTACCAGAAGGTCTACAACCAGGTCCCAGAGTACAAGGAGGCAGACGCTACCCGTTCGCGCGCTCGCCGGGCATCCCACTCCTCGCGCCCCACGGCCACCCCGACACCCAAGCGACCATCGACGGCGAAGGCTGCACCCAAGGCAACCGACGAGGACGCGCGCCGTGCGGGCATTCCGGCTGGCTACTCCTTCAAGAACTGGGACCCGACCGAAGAGCCAATCCTCCTTCTCGGAAGCGTCTTCGACGCGAACTCGCTCGGCAAATGGATCTATGACTGGACCGTCTTCCACTATGGACCGGCAACGCCAATGTCAGAAATTGCAGGCGAGCTGTGGCTCCTGCTCATCCAGTTGGCGGGCAAGGTCAAGCGGGCAGAGGAGGTCATGCAGAAGATCCGCAAGCAAGAGAACAGGGAGCTGGTGGAAGATTTCTTGGAAAGTGGCGAACGGCTCTGGGTCCGGTTCAGCAAGCTGCTCAAGGTGTGCGAGGATTACATGTGGAAGGCGGCTAAGCGCGAGGCGGGCGGCAAGAAGCCCGTCTCTATGGGCAAGAACAGCGGGTGCGAGTTTGTCGACACCATCTTCGGACGCGACAGGGAGCTGGAAAAGACCGAGAAGCTTATGACCGCCATGCGCCTCTGGTCGATGCGGTTCGATGCCAATTGCGAGGATATCCTCCGGTATCCTTCCGCCTAGACAACGCCACCGTCTGAGCCGGGGGGTGCTATGACTCACATTCTTCATCTCTTATAATTGGGGTTCTCTTTCATTGGCTTCTGCAGAGATACCACTATTGCGATCCTATGGGTTTTTCGAGTTTAATGTAATAACAGGGTCATGGGTTTTCTTTCTTTTGCTGTACACTATCAGACGGCTGAGGAGCATGTGCATTTGGGTGGCGGGCTTCAGTCACGCATTCACGGAGGCGCTTCTCGATTTCAATTTTGGGGCGATCTTCGAGTCATCTCGTTCAAGCGACCTTCCCTTCTGCTTCACAGGGGTTTCTCTGGCGGTTACCAAAAAGTTGGATACCTCATTCGTTGGATGTGCTATCAGGCAGCAGCTTTTCCTTTGTCCTTATTGCTTAGATTTTCGACAGATTCCACAATCGCGCAAGCGACTACTCATACATTCTACTTGCTCTGCCGTGCCCTCGTGATGACCTCCTATCCCAGATAGCGGGTTGATATTGGTTGTTTGTTCGGTTGACGTCTGGACAGCTAGGCTGTCGCGGACCACGTCAAAGCACACGAAACCTGCCGAACCAGAGGCGGCGCCAGCCACACACGTCCAGGTATCCACCGCGCGCGGCCGTCCAGCTCCCTCCCGCGGTTGCTGCTGATAGCCGAAAGGAGCAATGCTCGACAGGCAACCTCGCACAAGCCCAAGCCAGCCCCTCGCAGAAGAGACGATCCCAGCCGCTCTCCCGCGCCACCAGGGCGAGGAGAGAGCTTGCCATTCGCCGCAGCAGCGTTGTCTCAAGAGCGCGAGAGCGCAGTTGTCGAGCCCTTTCCTCCGGATTTGACCACGCCCGCACGCGCTCTGTGTGATTCGCTCCGCATTGCGCCCGCAGCCGCCCGGCCGCAGCAGCAGCCATCAGCCTTACCGATCCGAGGCCGGCCGCTTCGCGCGGTCGCCCGCCCGGCCGCATCACACCTGCATTGCGTCGTCGTCACCGATTTCCCTGCCTCTTCCTTCCTCCGCGCTGCGGGCCAGGCCAATGCTCGGCACCAGCCACGCGCGGTTCGCAGATCGCGTGTCGCTGCTGTCGACGGCAAAGATCAACGACAATGAGGGCATATTGCAGATTCGCTCTCTCTGCCTTTCACTCTCGCCACGAACACATCGCCTCAACTTGCATTTCAAGCAGAGTTTTCGGCGGTACCCGAATGCACCTATGCACGCATCTGCCGCCCGCTCCCGATTCGACGGGCATATGCAAGTGTCCATTCACCAAAACTCTGTTGAATCGCTCGCGTGCGACGCAGTCCCTGTCACTGACGGCCTGTTCTCCATCCCGACGATCGATGCGGGGGAAATGAATGGAAATCTGCAGCGGCTCTGGAGACGCGAGCAAGGAATCGAAGGGCCCACTGACGGGCAATGACATCAAAGACGGAAAGGGGTTGACGGAAAAGAGGATAGAGTTTCGATGGGACGGCGACTCTCTCTTCCCCCGCGTTCGATGGTGTCACATACGCTGCGGACAGGTACGCGCGCTCGCTCACCCGCCCGTTGCAAGAGCGGATTGCAGATCAGCAGCGGGGAGCGGGGAGAAGTCCATAGGAGTAGTGGTGGCGCAAAAAAAAAAAAGAAGAAAAAGAAGAAGGGGACCGGCAGTCGCTCGGTTGTTACTCTCGAGTACACTCCCTGCATTGCTGTTGGTGTTGCACTAGTGGCTCCCGCTTCTCCGCCATCGCCTCTCTCCCTGCGTCTTGCAGCGAACCTAGGGTTGTGTCCGTCGCTTCATTCTCTTCGCCCGATGACGTTGTATTACGGATAACGCTCCTTTGCGGCGCAACTGCTCACAACGTCCACTGGTCCTGCCATGTGCCTCTCCGCCTTCTTTTTCTTTGCCGCCGCAACCCCTCCACTCCGTTTGCAAGCGCGTCGCGCTGTGTGGAACGCCGCATGGGGAATGGGTGTCAGCTGCCGTCAACACTTACTTTGAGGCACGGCTACGGCGCGGAGCGGCGCTGCCCGTTCGGCAACGAGGAGATTAAAAACGTGACCTGGGCGGGGTTGCACAAGTGACCATGTTCCCTTTCCATCCATCCTCGTTACCTGCTGAGTGCGCTATTAATCGTGCGTCTAGCCGGTTTCCTGGGTGGACAGCGGCACAGCTGATTTATTTGCTGTGGGTTGGAGGCGCGACTGGCTCTTTTCGGCCCAACTGGCCCGCATCACGCACGCGTGCGGCGCATTCTTTCATGCGGGATGCACCTGCGCCGCGCGTAGCAGAGGTATGTATTGGTTGCTTGCCTGCAGCTCGTGCTGGACCACGAGTGGAGAATGCAGACGAACGCGGCTGAGGAATGCAAATTGAGGCGTAAAGAATGCCTCCGCCTGCTCGTGCACCTGTTGTGTCAGCCGCATTGCTCCAGTGGCCCATGGTGATAGGGCACTTGCAGCTACGCCAGATAGGCGCATGCGAGTGGGCCTGTCGTTAGTCCTTTGCTAGATAGGGGATTCGCTGCTCTGCTGTTTCCTTTGCGCATTGGATTCGATGAAGATGGATCGCGATGGGGATCAAAGGCCGTGTGATCTCTGCCCAACCCCTCCCTCTCTCCATCTGAGCCGTACGCGCCGGCAGCAGAGTACAGCTTTCTCAGCCTATCCGCTCGCTCCATTCCACGAACCCACCCTCGACACCTCCACACCACACCTTCCCCTCTCCCCTCAAATCACACACCTGCCCAGCACTCCCACCTTCATTCCTCCCATTCCGCTATCTACCCGCCCGGCCAGACGTCGCAGCACGGCGCCCTCCGACAGACGTCACGTTTACCGTTTCTCGTCAAGACATCACGCACAGCAGCAACAGCACACTATCGATCGCAACCCATCGCCATCGCCGACCCAGCCCACCGGCTTGCCCGACCCACATTCCCATCCGCGCGTCGCGAAGCACGGACAGCACGAGCAGTCCTCGGACACAGCCGTGCCGCACCGCGCCCCGCCGATTCCACATCCTTGCTCCAGACCCAACCAAAAGCGCGACTCCGTCTGATCTGCCTAATTTTCCCCCACCGCGAGAGTTGATTCTTGCCTCTTTCCGGATGCGGCCGCAGTCAAGTCTCTGCCACCACGAGATTGATCCGCAGCCGCGCCCGTTGCATGTCAGGGAAGGTGAGTAAGTGGATTTGAGACGTATGTACATATGTATATCCCCCGCCCCCACCATGCTACCGCGCCTCTTGAATGCTGCTGATTGGCTTCAAATGTTACCAGGCTGCCTTCACACTGCTTATGCTGCTACTGCTGCAGAACAACCCCCGCCCCGCTCGGCTGGGACTGGGGCTGAGGCTGGGCTGGGCCGCAGAAACGGCCATCGTGGCACAGCACCTGCACGGTGCTTTTCTGCGGCCCCCATTCGCTGCTGGCTAGGGCTCTTTTAACCAGCGCACCCGAGCTGGGCTGATGGCGTGAGTATACGTGCTTTTCGGGATGGAGTGTGGAGGCCATCGTGAGCGCACCCTCGGTCGTGATGATCCAGTTTTCTTTTCAGTGTTTCCTTTTCTCCTCTTTCTCTCTCTGACCCCCGTCCTACCGCTTCTCGCAAGAAGAGACGTGGTGGTCCGTCGAACACCGTGAGCTCGGCACCCTTCGCGTCACTGACAGATCAGCCAAGGACATCGAAAAGTCCGGCCGCAGATTCAGTCAGCTAGCTAGCGATTCCCCAAAGACCGTCCGATGCGTGCGGGCTGCTCTGCGCTGCAATGCGATTACTTTTCGCTTGGCGCACAGCCGCCGAGACGGGATTTGTCCTGCCCAAATGGGCATGGCGCGCTGCTATTGCTGGGTGTTGGCCGGAAGTCAAATAGGCGCCCGTGGGTAAGTAAGCATAGTCTGCATGCATGCATGCAATATATGGCGCGAAGCATCTATAGGTCTCGATCCTTTCTTTCTATCTTTGTAGGGAGATGTTGATGAGATAGGCTTTGAGCTACAGCAGTGTTCCTGTTTTGGGGGGGTGTGGGTCGACTATGGTGGGGTGGTAGATGCAAGTGCACGGCTTTTTTGGGGGGGCGAAACGGGTGTGGAGGTGGGCGAGCGAGTTGCTATCTATAGGGCTGGATGGTGGTGGGTGGAGAGGGGGGTTTTGTGCCCCGCACGCATCTCATCCGCCCCCACCTCTACTTGCGTGTTTGCAGGTGCAGGCGCGTGGGATTGGCTTTCTGGCTGGATTGACCCGCCCGGACGAGGGGATGCTGGTTGCGGAAGTGTACGTGGCAGGTATGCAAATCACTGCAAGGCCAGCATGTGAGATCGCTCGTGGGGAGTTGAGGCATTCGTCCGGGCATGAGTGCACAAGGGTCGGCTGTTGTTGGTAAGTATTACCCATCCAGGTTTCCGGCAAAGATGAATTCCTAGCCTGGGAGGCAAAGAAAAACACTCTTCGCAGGTGTGGTAAGATTTCGCAAAGTGTACTCGGCTTATAAAGTAATTCTTTGCTGCGACGGATGGTGGCACGAAGGTTTCAAACCTAGTGAATATCACTGAAAGTGGAAGCGAATCCAATAAAGCTATACATCCAAGACAAGGCCATCAGAATTTGAGCAGACTGAATGCTGATTCATCAACTGCTTACGCAATATTTCCTTTTCTCCTGCTACCCTCAGAACCCAAGCCGCAGGGCCGGCCTCTGGATACATCCTTCACCATATAATTCATGTTGTATTATTATCAGATGACGCACAAAGAGGCTCCAAGTACCGCCCCATGGACCTCTAAAAGCCGTGGGCTCGGCAGCCACATCACATAGCCTAAGTCGGAAGTCAGATGTGCAGAATAGCCCGCCATGACCCGACACAAGTTTTTGCAAGCATCGCAAAGATTCAACCTTCTCCTTGGCCGCTATAAGCTTTGGCGCTTTTCCCAATAATTCTGACTGAATGAAGTTTAAAACAATTTCTTCGCGGCTCAAGCTCGGAATGGGCGGGCTAAAGCTGCGGAGTGTGTTCAAAGTGTCCCAACATCCAAGGCCCCTTCAATGCAAACTAGTCAGAGTACCGCTGGTCGAGGAAGTCTAGCAGCAAGAGCTCCCGCCACGATGATCTGCATGAGTCCTGGATGTTGTGGAATACCGGTGTAATATGTCTACGTTTCACCACTTCGCAGTTGCTCGGAAACCTCTACAAAACACACCCTATTCATTTCCATCTTTCTACTTACGATAAGTGATGTGGTTCAATATGTCTGTAGCATGTTGAAAAGAAAAAAAAACGACGGCATCAGGCACTTCGAAGGTCACAGAGCACAGGCTACTAGAAGTTAGAGCTTTCCCGCACAATCCTTTCCGAAATTTGAAAACGTGTATGTCAAGTGACGCTTCAACCATCTACGCATCGTCACGAGCAATGCCAAGTCTAGGTAGATGGCTCGGTCTATTTATGCCACATCTCCATATAGCGAACCCCCCCATGCTAAAAATTGAGCATGATTCCCCCGTTCCACGATTTAACTTTGATGCAGGACAATGTTCTCGTCCGAATTGACAGTTGTAGACATGCAATGGCTCTTCGTCGAGCTGCCTCAGGGCGGGAACTTCACTGGCAGTCATTTTGCAACGAAAGGAGTGACGAAGGCCGTCCATCCTTACCAGTTTCACAGGAACAGGAGAGAGATCTTTGTCAGGCTTGACGTGGGATCATCAAGGGCTTGGTACTGAGTTTTATGGCTAGCTGCATTGCCCAAGTATCCCTTGATTATGGATGAAGGATTACAACGGAATTGGGAAGTGATTTTATCCTGAGACCTGTGCACCGCCTTCAATGGTGGGCGCGTTTAAGTGTATTATGGGTGAGTGATGTCAGATTGAGCGCGGGCTAGTAACGGCTCCAGAGACAAAGGGATGATGAATCAAGTGGGCGTATATATGTGCAGCCCCAGCGACCAACAAGGTACAAAGACTAGGGTGAATATGCAGGTTGAGAGACAGGTGACAGAAACTCAGAATAAGAGGAGAAATCAGAGAGCAAGCAGAGACTTAAGGGACACCAGCGGAATTATCAGTGAAAAAGGGGTTAGCTCTGCCTTTTGCAATGGCACATGGGAGAAAGAAAAAAACGCAATTGTAAGAGTGGTACGGCTCTCCCTGACCTTTGCGAGCGAGGCTTGAATTGAATCCTCCGTTCGCGAATCCAGTGCCGCTGTGCTTCATCCCTTAGCACGATACCAGGGCTTTTGAGGACGACCCTGGCAATCGCGACCTCATAGCTCGTCAGCAATTTCAACTCAGCTCAATGATGCGGAGTTGGGCTCACTCGTTGCGTCTCTCCTCCCACAAGCGGAGATCCCGCTCGCTGACCCGGGTGTGGTATCCGTCGGGGAAGGACAAGACCCGTTCATAAATACTCGCAGCTCGGCAAGTGGCATACACATCCATGTCGGTTGCTGTGGGCTTGGAATAACGGCTGTCGTGCATGTCAGATCCCGAAATAGCTTCGCAGACTTTGGATGTTAATGCTTTAGACGTCCCGCCCATCGATAATAACGGCGCCGCTGTCAGAACCGTAGAATTTAAATAGCAGCGGGAGCAGTGTGGATTTGCCGTTCCCACTTCCGCCAACAATCGCCACTGAATTGCCGGGATCTACCTCAAAGCTAATGTCCCTCAGTACCGGTCGACGCGAATCATGTACAAAAGAGACATTATAGAAAGATATGTAGCCTTTACAATACATCACCTCTCCGACTCCGGGCTTATCAACAACAGTGGCTGCTCGTGGAACTAGTACATATAAGTACAAATACTTAGACAATTGGGTGAAATACACTCACAAGTACCAGCATCCTCTCAGTATTAATCAAGTTATTCTAAATCTGCATGTAAAAGCTTCCAAAGAAAGCAGTGGGGGCTTAGAGCTGAGTCGAGTAGGACAGGAGCGTTACGATAGCGACCGCCTTCTATATCCCAAGGAAACGTGGTACGCCGGTAAATAGATCACGAAAATGACTTCAAATGCAAGTATAAGATTCTAATTCGTGTTTAAAATGTTTAAAGGTACGAGGACCGACCGTCCGGCGGACCTGAATAGCGCGATGCGATTCGGGAAGCGGGAGAGCTCTGCGTCAACCGCATCGTGGTGCACCACCTTATAGGATATGATTGCATCCGTTCTATAGTACGTTACTTTGATGACTTAAAGCATTTAGTATCTAAAAATTACTTAATAGCGCCTTTCGCCCTGTCCTTATCAACTATTTGCCATCTCGCCCTGCCGTGGTATTTGGCCATTTAGACTGTCACGAAGAGTTGGATGTCTCCTATTGCGATGATAATTAGGAAGTACATGGGATCGAATGTGATAAGTAGGCAAATAGCTGCCCCTCCGACGTCGGCCACTATGGGGAACAGCTGGAAGATGAGATAATCGAGAAAAGTACTGATGGTACTGCCTTTGCCCAGCGCACTCACCTTACCTACCCCGGCACGCTGAGGCTTGTGCCTTTGTAAGATCCCATAGCTATCCTGCCTACATGGGCCGCCGCTGAGATCAATTCCCTTCCGGAAAGCTAAGGTTCTCTGAATAAGGAGCTGTACATCCGCCTCCTTAGCCGCTATATACTGATGGGCCAAGAAGACAAAGAGACGGTCTTAGTAATACAGTATAACTTAAAACGCGCCCTCACCGAAGTGTTTGATACTATTCTTATCGATTAAGCAAAACACGCGCTGGGAGTATACTTTGGCGAATATCTAAGCTAGAGCATGTTCGGCGTGTTCGAGAAGATGGGTCGGGTTGTGATAGTAATTAATAGGCGCGTCTTCGTCGGCTACCGCTTAGTCGCGACGACTACTAGATTAATTCAACCATCGTATTTATAACTTAGGGCGACGTTGTAGCGTAGAGCTTTTGTTATTCCCGGCCCTGCTTCGCCCTCTGATCGCTCCCTATACCCGGTAGTGCGGTGCTTAAGAAAGCACTAGGCACTTATTGCGAAGAGGGCATAACCACTGATCTAAGCCCACTTCAATCCTAGGGCCCAGCCGACGGATGCTAAAAAGTATTCAAGCAGGAATACAAAGCTCTTGATCTGACTTCTCGGATATTGTACTCGCCGGCCAAGCCTGGCGGAAGTTACGCAAGACTATTTGCTTTCTTCCGCCACATCGATCCCTATCCCTTCCAGTCTCGTATTACACGTGCTCTTTAAACTAGCCTCGCGCCCTGAGTACATCAAGCCCCTGCCTTGGCAACTGTTGCTTCACGCTCTTTACGCAAAAGCGTTCGATCACTCATGCCTTTCCAGCCTTGAAAATAGGCAGCTTCATCCACGAATGCCAGCGCCTGAACTCGCATGGGTTGGGTAAGTAGATTCCCGCCTTGCCCCAACTGACCAAGGTCTAACAATGGGCCCTGGCAATCATGATGAAGCGGCGCACGACATCCACTCTCAAGCTCTTCAACGTTAGCATCATCCTCACATGCGTCTCAGTCGGCATGACCAACCACTCCACCAACTGCTTCCCCGAGCACTATCCCTCACCTGACCAGTTCCGCGGCTTCCGCTCCCACGAGCTGCGGCAAGCGTCCGTCGAGAACGCGCACAAGTACCAGTTCGCCAGCATCGGTCTAGACAACCTGAACTGAGGCTACGGAACGCACGCGTGCCCGGGCAGGTACTTCGCCGCGGCAGCCGTCAAGCTGGCCCTGGTGCTGGTGTTGTTGTGGTGCAGCGATAGAGAGCTAGTAATTGCCAGCCATAGCGCAGACCATCTCCCATGCATGGTCGTACGCGCAGGCAGAGTTGGAGGGGTTTATGGAGTCCCCGGCCTGTAACATGATCCGGGCTCTGACCAACAGCTCAATCTTCACCGCTCGTCCGTAGTAGCCTCTGTCTACCAAGGTCGAAGCTGTATGATGACAGATGTGTAGGGGTTAGACAATAGCCTCCACAAGCTCCGGCATTGCGGCCCGATGCTGTTCGCGCGGGTGCCGCTGGGCTTTGGCCTAAGAAGAGGTACAGCCGCCGTGCGTTGCTGTGAAGGTGGCATGGGGATCATGCGTCCTCCAGAGCGCTTTTGAGGCCATCATCAATCGAAGTCGTACGAAGGATGGATGTATTTACGTACCTTATCGAGGCCCTAAGAGTTGGGAAAAGTTTTTTTTTTGTCAGTGCTTGCATGACTTGCATTGCTAAGCAAAGGATCCGTGCTCTGACCTATGGGAAAAACGGTGCTTCCGGTGAGGCCATTGTTTTAGGTACCCAGAAAGATATCAAAAAGGCCTGGGCACTAGAGTGGAGGTCTTGGTGTGCCTGGCCAGTGGTGCTTGCATATCCTGAAAAGGCAGAAGACGCGTACTTCAGATCACGGTGGGCCAAGGCTTTGTTTTGTGTGCCCGGCGATGTGGTGTCTATGCGTCTAAAAGAAGCGGAAGAAGCGTGTATTTGAATGCGGAAAGTATAAGTCTTGCCGTGCTTGGTGAACTGGTGTCCGTAATAATTGGTTTGTGAGATATTAACCTTCAATTGAAACTCGGTGCTTTATTCTAGTACCACTACTGCAGTTTGTTGCGCGAGAAATGGGAATACTCTGCTTAGATGGTGGGTGGAAGCAGTCATCCGGATACAAATCCTATGATTCATTTTAGACATTTGCATCTGGAAGACTGCTTCAACTTCTATGAATAACGGTAATTTCGCTTTGCCGTTGCCATAGTTCAACAGCGAAGACTAAGCGCTCCGCGTCATAAGGGCATCTTCAACCTACCACGCTCGTCGAAAATTCAGTAGAGAATACCCTCGCCGACAAGGTCGGCCCCGGGTGCTTAAAAAAAAAGAAAAAAAAAAGAA